>JARHVA010011038.1:0-100066 GCA_037957365.1 Torreya grandis
AATGCATTAAATTATTTTAATTGATATATTCAAGTGCCAATTTTGGCTAGGGTATCATAAATGACGCAATGCAATTTATGAGAGAACTAACTTTGATCACATCATTTTGAGTCAAAATGGAATTTTCTGACCTAGGTGCTATGGATTTCTCTTTTCTAACAAATTTATTATATGACACACATGCCTTATATTTTGAGTTAGAAACACCCTAAATGGAAAGATGGTTCCAATGCATCTAATATCAACTTCTAATTCTAATCCAGTCAAATTTTGGGCCAATAATAGAATGTTTTGACCAATTTGATTAATTTGTGCATCAAGGACCAAAAATTACACCAAAGTGACTACTCATGCTTAAAGATAATTAATTAAAATCATGGGCCTAATTAATAATTCCATGGATATTTTTGAATATTTGTTTTTAGAAATGAATATTGAATATCTACATCATTAAGTGACATCATTTCTTAGAAAGGGCATCCCTAGGCATAAATGCATAAAATATTAAGATTAAGCAACCCAATACCTCATTAAGACCCTTCTTGCCTCTTAGTGCCCCTCTATCCAAAATATTTGTGAGGGAATTTATTGAATTTGGCCTCCAAATTGAATTAATCCTTAGCCACACATCTTCATCTTGAGATGAATGATTAGGTTAATTATAAACCCTTTCAAAAATATATATATATAGGAGGCCTTACCTATTGAATTTTAAGCTCTCATATGCCAAAGTTAAATGATTAATTGATTCTAAATCTTCATGAAAATTAGTTTTATAATTCCAAAATATTGAGCCAATCCAAGCCAAGCCAAGCCAAGGCCAAACATGGTTCCATGGAGAGATGGAGGTAGCCACACTTCATTGATGTAGTCTTCATGAGCACAAAGCCAAGCAAGACACTTTAACAATAATTTTGGATCATCAAAGGAAGGTGAAGGAAGGTTTTTCCTTCATTTTTTAGTTGTGTTTTCTATTTTTTTTTTGTTAACTACACTCCCCTAGTAAGTAAGCCTAGAGATGTTACGCTAGTGTGTTTATTTCATTTTGTTTTCATTTTAGAACTAACACAATACTAACCATCCTCTCTTGATTTAAATTCCTAGTTCACATTTTTTAACTCTTTATAATCTCTAATTCTTTTTGAAAACCTCCTTCATACCCATGAATGCTCAAACACCCTAAAAATATACTAGATCCTTCACTTGTAGTTTAAGACCTATTTCTAAGCATTTTCCTCAAAATCTCTAAATTCACCTAAAACTTGCTTAAAGTGTTTCAAAATATTAAAAGAGACATGAGGTAGGGTCATGATGTTTGTTTTATCTTTTCACTATTGGATCATCCACTTTAAAATAACTCTACTCAACTCCTCACATTACACCAAGATGTCTAGGATATTATACTATATCATCAAGTCAAGACTAGAAATAGGCTAGTCATGGGGTTATAAGGCTACTAAATGGTCCAAGAGAGTGGCTTGATTCATCTAGGCCAATTTTTGTATGTAGGAAAATTTTGGCCAACATTTTTGGTGACCTCTTAGGATTGCATGTCTATCTATGCAACTGATTAGTGTCTTTAATCCTATCCATTAGGCTTAAAGGGTCACAAGATATTTTGACCAACTGATATGAAATTGATACAAGGATTCCACTTCTAAAAAGTTCCTCTTTAATAAAAAAGGACAAAAATAAACATAACCAACACTATGCCCAAGGCACTTAGGGAAGGAAAACACACAACTGAGAAAGAAATGTGCATAAGACAATTGAAGGAAGGGAAAAATACAAAAGATGAGGAGAAAGGACATATCTAATATAATATATACAGGCTAAAAACTCACCAATACCTTTCACTTGGATCAAATGGAAAACCTTTTGGATCACCTCCTTTATGATAGAGTCCATGGTGTGAGAGAGGATGCTTGGGTGTCAATTTTCTTGGTGCCAATATTACATTAGGTTGATTGATTATCAATAATTTTTCACATGATATCATGTTAATGAAAATGGAAAAAACATGTCTCTAGTGTAGACATATTTGGCCAAGTCTTCAAAGCTTGCTTCATGTTAGACTATAGGAGCACTTGAAATCTTCTCACTTGATGGATCTTTTGAATGGGAAGGTTAACTATCCAAGCTTAGGTAAAAGAGTTATAATTCATCCCAAAATTCATCTTTCCCTCTTGGTAATTTTTAGGATGGGTAGTCATTTTAGGCTCTTGATTTTACTAATCTTCTTCAAACCTAAAAAACATCATTACTAGCTTTAAGTGATAATTCATATCATGATTGATCAATTGTTGCAACCTTATTCACCCATGGCTAATTGAAGTGGCATATTTTTTACTTAGTAGCCTCTTGAGGAGTTTCCACTTATTCATCTACCACTTATATATCATTTATTTTGTCACCAAGACTACCTCCAATTACCTTAGTCAATTCATAATTACCTAACAAAAACATTTAGAATTCTTCTAACACTTCAAATAAGTCTTCATAGTTACCTTATTTAACCATTTATTACACATTTCAAGAATCATTAAAGACATCTAGTCTCAAGTATACTACATCAAGATCTTAAATGTCATCAAGATGTTCTAATAACTACTCATCTATCTCTTTATCTTGCTGATTTATGACCTCTATAACATGATCAACTAACTGATTGACTGTTGCAACCATATCAATTTTTGTAGCTTACTCATATTCATATTCAAGCATACCAAATGGAAGGATATTAAAATAAATCAAAATATATTTTACTCTCAGTTATAACCTAAATACACATATATTCAAGTATGAAGGCATTAGTATTTCCTTCAACCAACTTTACCTCTTGTGATTGGTCAACCTTTGCAAACTCATTTTGGTATTCTATTTACTCATTAATAGTAGCATTGTAAGGGATTGTTTGTGTCTCTATCATTGAAAACTTTTCAAGCCTTTCCTCTTCACCATGGACTGGTATAATAGGTCCCTTTTTTAAGAGGGAGATGGTGGGAGGGTGAAAACTTTCACCTTGGTTGTAAATTAGGAGAGTATCCTTCCAACTAGGGACTTTGAAGGACATTTTAGGTGGTTTTGGGGAAGGAAGAGTGAGTCTTAATAATAATATAGAGCAATATTATTGATCTAAGATATGGTTTATTGATTAACTTTTTGAGAAAATAACTCCTCCTCCTCCAAGACTTCTTGGACTGCTTCAATTAGCACCTCATCTTTCTTCTCAATGATCTCCTTGACTAGTTTGCATGAGGGGAATGTATAGGGTATAACCACCTTCTATTCTTCTTGAATGGGTATAGGATAGGTTGCTTTCACAAGAGAGGTCATGACATAGTTAGGTTCCAAGTTGTAGGGGGTGTCCAAGTTGAGATGGTTTTGAAATCTTAAGTGGGAATCGGTGTAGGTGTAGGAGAGTGAAAAATAATTGGTTTGGGTTTGACATACTCATCCTCCTAATTAGTCAACATATCCTATATTGAGAGTATCCATTCATTTAATTTGTTATTCTCAAAGTTTGTATAATCTTCCTCCTCAATGGTTGCACACACACTCCAAAACTCTTGTAAAAAGTCCCTTTTCCTATTCATGGTATGGATGGGGAACTATTTTCTAAGGGATTCCTATAAATTCACCTTCATTATCAATCTCCCATGGTCTAAAATTATTTTCTTGAATCTTGACAAATATGATCTTTGACAAGGTTGATTAGGGTGGTGTATTTAAGCATAAATAGGGGTAAGATATGGAAAATAGGGTCTAGTATTGGCTACTCTCATTCTTAAGAACAACTGATAGTCATTTTCTTTCTTATCTTAGTCTTGCCTAACTAAGCACTCTTCCTAAAACCTCAACTCTTACTCTTGAACAAAATCTTGGTCTTTAAGATTTTCTTGATACCTATAATAGTCTTCTACCCTATCCCTCTCTCTCTCTCTCAATTATTTTAAAAAATAAAGTCTTATATCTCTAAGACTCTTTTCTAGTTGACTAAAGAGACAAAATTTGACAAGGTTGATACATTAAAGCTTGAAATCCACTTAGGGTGAATTCATAAACATTACTAATCCAATATAAAGGATAAGAGAGTAAGGAACACACATTTTGATCAAGTGAGTAATTATACATACAAAATGATGATCATTAAGCACTTGGGTTGCTTATACTAGCTGATAAATAATTGGAGTCTCTATTGGTGTTTACAAACATACCTCTAAAGGTTGATTGGATGAAGAGGACACCAAAAATCTTTACTCAGTGAACAACATGGTCCCATTGGGCATGCCAAAAATTATTATAGCATATAATTTCACCATTGTGGGATATTTTTTCAAGCTCTCTTACTCCCAACTACACTATTAGAGCAACCTTAGGTTATGGGTATCCTGTAATGAGGTTAAACCTTTGGATAAGGCCAACTTCCTCTTGATAGATCACCTAAACTACTACTTCTGATTAGAAAATGGATAGAAAAGGGGCATGGGATGACTAATATCACTAAAAGGATGATGCACCAAATTAAATGACACTCAAATAAACTTTAAACAAAAACTAATTTAGCATAAAGATCATCTTTACTCACATAATCTTACAAACTAACCAATTTACATAAGTATTTATTAAATTAGGCTCACTAATAAATAGATGAAGCTAACAGTGGTTTTAAAACTCACACTAATCATCCATTAATTGTGTCAATAGCTCAAGTTTATACCTAAAAATAGTTTGAAAACACCTAAAAAGAGGCAAAAAAGAAGGGCAATTAACATGTAAGAACACTTATTCACAAATATATTATACAAAAGCTTGGTAAACAAAAGTTAAAGTCAAGAGATAGGTGAAATATTAATATTTATTGATTTAAAGGTAGTTTTTACAAATTTTGATAGGGTTTTGACTTGTAAAATGAGAATATCCCTTACAAATGGGGAATAAATGGGAGATATAGGAAAAAGGGAAGTGAGAGTAGAAGCAAGCACTCAAAAATCAATAAATGAGACACAACCACCTTTCATGGAGTCTTAACCACATTTGGATAAATTATCACTAATATCCTCTCAACAAATTAACCTTCATTAGTCCAAAAGGTCTTCAAGCCTTTTAATTGGCTTAGAAAGACACTAGAAGATGAAAACATTTGAGGATGATGATGTCATATCCCAATCACATGGGAAAAGTCTTCAAAGACTTGGAAAACATATTTAATTCTATAAATTGACTCCTACCCTCTAAAATTCTCCCTCTTGGACTTCTACACCCCCATCCACTTGCACTTCTAGAAGATGATTGGCATATGGCTAGTTAACTTGGCATTTGATGCTTAAATAACCATGGAGGTTATCTTTTAGAGTTTTATTTTTGATGTTTTTCTTTTATTTTCAACTCTTCTCTACTCATCCAACCTGAAATAAATTTCATGAAACTTGAAAACTTCTTAGACACCATAGATGGAGGTCTTAATCTTGAGCCACCTTTAATCGGGTACTCTAAAACCTACTCCCAAGGCTATTTGGCACACTAAGTACCACTTATGGACATGTATAATACATCTTAACATCAATGTAATTCATATAAAGGAGAAAAAAATTCATGCCACCTTCAAGACCTTCAACAATGGTGGAAATCACCATTAAACCTAAAACAATTCACAAATGTCAAAAAACTTGGGTTTATAACCCTTTAGCTCAATAAGGCACTATAAAAACCCTTTTTAAGAGCTAAAAGTGACATATAATGATTATTCAGTCCCCATTAGGCCTCTTACATGCATTTAGACCATTTCTCTTTTTGAATACCTATAAAAATAGGCATTTTTGGGCCATTTTAGGCCTCTTAGGCACCCACACATGCCAAAATATTGATAAAAATAGGTTTTAAACAATAATTAGATATTATTATACATATTATATGTGGTTTCCAAGTGATTCTATTCCATTTCATGTACATATAAGTCCACAAGTCCAAAATTGGTCAAAAAACTCCTTTGGTAGCTCAGACAGGCTCATGTTATTGACGATAGTTCATAAAATGAAGACATATATTTCTTAAATTATTTCCATTAATATTTATTCAATATACCCATTCAACATCCCTAAAAATTTTGGGCTCCCATACGGAAGTTATGAAAAGATACATACGTAAATAAATTTATCTATGGGTTTGCAAGCATTCTGGACATGATTATGCTCTTACCGATTGTTCATAAAGTAAGTTAAATTAAACAACCTAAATAATAAATTAATTTAAATTAAATATTTTTATCAATACATACTAAAATATTTTTTTCAAACTCTTCATGTGGTGAAAGATATGATCATCTAAAGAGGGGCTCAAACTAGATGTCTTAGGCCTAAAAAACTCAAATTTCTCCATGGGGACAAAATTGACCATCCAATGATTCTCCATAATTTAAATCATATTTTTTTTACTTGTACCATCTCTTTTCACATATTTTATAGTTAATTTTTCATTGGAAGGTCTGAGAGTGAATTTTGGTGCTATAGGCCTTATAGGTCTTAAAACAAGCTTTAAGGCCTAATTGACCAAACCTAAATAATAGAGTTAATGAGACACATTGAGGATGATATGGGATAAAAAACCTTGTTTTCATATTCCTTCCCTTATTAAACTTGTATTCTCCTCTTCAAATGATCAAAAAATTAACTTTACTCTGTATGCCTTTGAGACTACTTGTGGAATATCTAGATTGCCTATGTGTTTGCATAGAGATTTGAGTGTGAACACTCTTTAAAGTTGTTTTATAGTCTAAAACTCATCCTATTATGATTTTTAAATACTTTAAATAATTTTAAACTATCTTTCCACACCTAAAGACTCTTTAAGAATAATGCCTATACCAATGGTGACTGTCATGAGACATGAAGGGGACTGTGTAAAAATAGTGGGCACTTCCACTCCTAAAAATACCTTCAAAATATTATTTCTATGTATATTAGGTAATTATTTATATCTCCACTAAATTTTCATGATTATAAATTCCATATTTTGGCCTGTAGACCCTTTTTACTAATACTTAACTTGAACTACATGCTTGCTTCCTTCAAGATTAAACTCGCCATAAAGGAACTTCTTACTTGAAACCTAGAACATGATCAATTAAAAATATCACATGAGGTTTCCAACATCATATTTAAACATTTTAAGAACTATCCAAGGCTTAAAATCCTCATTATCACTTAAACCTAATAAAGGCTTCATTTGGTCTCCAATGGTTGCCTTCTTGGTTGGGGTCTAAATATGATAGAATAGTGGGAAATTAAACCATATATATGAAACTAAAAATATAATGGCAAGATTTAATGGATCAGTTAAACCATTATTACAAATTTTAAATTTTTGAGTTGACCTATAAATGTCCCAAAAACCTCAAAAGATCTCAGAAAGTCTAGTAGGCATTGCCTATACAAGACTGTGAGAGTGATTTAGTTATGTAACAACAAAATTAAAAATTAAACTCATCATTTTATCCCAAAAATATGTTTTATTGGTATATCAAATAATTATAACCAATCCTACCAAATTTCATGTCTTTTGGATTCATATTTTTGTCTTGAGGCTCTTTTTACTAAAAGTTGGTTGAGTTGTCTGCTTGGTCTAATTTCAAGACTAAATTTTTATTCCTTTTTTCATTTGTTTGAGATATAAAAAGATTAATGTTATTTTAATATGCCATGACACTCTTCCTTTCATTAATTTCATCCTTCTTGAGAAGACCTTCATATCTATGTCACCTCTTCTAGACCTTACCTTCTTTAATAACCTTAATATGACTATATGTTAATCATTTTTATAGGTGGAGTTATGAGGTTTGAATTGTTTAGTGTTAATTTAAAAATTAATTGATGGTTTAAATGACACTTAATCCATTTTAAAACCATATCTCATTATCTTTTTAGCATTTTAACTCTTAAACTATGTCTTTAAGCCTTTACACAGTCACATTCCATAAAAAGAATGTTGTAATACCTTCATGTCATTAGGTTGGTAGTGTTTTAAAACATGAAAAATGTTTTTAATATGAAAATTAGTATCTTGGTTTTCATGATATATATTTATATGTCGAGATCTTAACTTAAATAGTCATTTAGTTCACATTTTTCAATCAGTGATTGTGTCAATGAGAAGCCTCAATTATATGGATGTAAGTGCACATTATTAGGTGAACCACTATATACAAATGTTGGGAGCACCTCAATCCATGTTCCCTAACCTCATATACCTTGAATTTTATATTAAACTTCCATGAATCACATGACTCCTCTTTTGGCCACTGTGTTCTCATACTATTTGCCAACATGAAAGAATTCTTTCTCTCTTAAATGGTTGTAGTTGTTAGTTTAAAAGGTAAAAGATTTAGTATTTAAGTGTTTGGAAACCCTCACTTGATCCTTTAACATCATTTATCATCATGTTGCTATAAACCTTTCAAACCATGAAGTTCTCTCTTTATTACTTTTTCCTACTCTTCAATAGAGTGAAGATATGACTATATACCAATAAATCTTGTATGGATGTAGGTGATGTTCTTTGAGTGTTTGTTTGAGTCTTGTGTTTGGAGGTTATAGCTTGATGTATCTCCTTAACAATATTTTATGACATTCCTTAATTATGGTAAAACACCTATGAAACCAAGGACTATTTCAAGACCTCACAACTTCAATATTTTTAGCTATAGCATGCTCATAGGTCCTATTGGCCATTTTGGCCCACATATCAAGATTTTCCTGTAGTTGGAAGAAGAAGCCTAATAGCGTCCCAATTGAAAAAAGATCAAATGGATTAGAGACAGATCTAGAATGGCAAAGACAAGGTTCTTAATTAGGTTTCATGGTGAAACCAAGTAGATCAAAGGTCAGGGGCAAGTTACACAAGCATTAGAAAGTCATTTGAGAATTCAAGGTCCAAGCATAAGCTCGTAAGAGCCTATACGATTTAGGGTTCCACTCTCTTAGAAGCATATAAAATTTATATCAAATCTGAGAGGGTTCTTAGCTAAGCTGGAAGATTACCTCCTAAGGTCTCTATTCCTAAGTTCAAAACCATTTTTTTGGGATAAGTCCTTACTTGGAATATTGTTTTTGGATTTTATTTGGTTAATTTAAATTATTGTAGACTTTATTATTTTGACTAAGTGTTGGGAATTATTTTGGACATATTATTTGAAATAAATTACCAAAGGCATGATTCTTTCAAACTTTTTTTTTGAGGTAAAATTCCAAAACAAATTATTTCAGATACTTTATCTTAAACAAAAAAGTTACAGACTTAATTCTTTCGAGGAAAATGGCTGAGAAAAAATCCTGAAGAGTAAATTCTTTCAGACATTTTGTCTAGGAAAAAAAAGCTAAGTGCATTTGCATTGGGAAAATTATCTAAAACAATTTTCATGAAGACCTTTATTTCAGACATTTTATCTACAATAAGTGTCCTGAGAAAAATATTAAAGGAAATTTATTTGCAAAAAGTCTGAAGAAAAAGTGCCCAACATAAAAGTCTTGAAGACAAGGAAAAATTCTTTTAGGGAAATTATCCTAAAAAAAAAAGGCTCGAAGTCATTTCCATTGAAATAATTGTCTAAAATAGAATTCCTTAGTAAAATGTCTATAGCATATGCTCGATGAAAAATTTATAAAATAATTTCCTTGAAGACATAATTACATTTGCCAAATTATTTCAGCAAAGATGATCTATCAGGGTGGTGACAGGTGCATAAACATCAAAATAAAACTCAACAGTCATCCAATAGAGTCCAAAGATTGATGTTCATAAGGACATCAAATATGTTCATGAAGACATCAAATATGGGCATGTAAACATCAAAATAGGGCCTTGTAAAATATGTATTTGAGTTCGAATGGCGGGTCTAGGAAAATATGATGGTCCATGTTCATTCATATAGAAGATTCAATGGTGAGAGTAAATTGATAGGTTAATGGGCCCAAGTATATTAATGGATCACATTTAATTATATATTTAGATCTAACAGAGAGTGAATGTCAAATAGGTTAGTGAACCCTGAGTGCAAATGCATAAGTGACAAGTGGCACAAACATGTGAGTCATGGAAAAGGATCTAAGATTGTGTTCATCCACACTAGGTAGATCAATGGAGTGATATGAGTTTAAGGGTCAATAATCCAAGTTAGTTTTTAATAGCTAATCAAATAAAGGTGAGCCTAGGTGACTTAGGTGAAGGTCGACAAAGCAATTTTTGATGCAGTAAGGTAAATAAAAAGCATGGAGTTGAGTTCGAGCATGGTCTAGTTTGAACTAGAGCCAACATTTTTAAGGATGCTACCAAGGCATACATTTGGACTTCAATAATTTCATCATCAGAGCTATTTGTATAAAAGTGACCCTTCTCTCCACTCTTGCATGCCATGATACACTAGTAAATGTAAATTTACACCATGACAAAACTGTAACAGATCGATCTGATTGTAGTAACTACATTGATTCTAGAACTTATCTCAAAAAACTTGATCCCACCATTAAAACCATAAATAAGTATCAGTGAGGGAATAATATAAATGTGTAATGGATTGAAGTGACCTAGATCAATCAAAAGCTTGAATGAGCATAAATATAGAGGTAGTTATAACCATAGTTCAAATGGAGTTGTGCTCATTTTGATTCCCATTTTCAATGCCAAAATACCTCTCTCTTGGTCCCTTTTCTTCTATAAATATGGCCTTTGAGCTATTATTTAACATTGCTTAGGTTTGTACAACTAGACTCAATAGAAATTTTATTATGCACCTCTTAGAGTAATGAATAGATACTTTTGTAGTTTTTTACTAATCTGTGCTTAGTGTTTTGTATTTGTTTCATATGCAAAAGTGGTTTTCATCTTCCCTTTATAGGTCTAGGTTTAACCTAAGTGTTAATAAACTTTCCTTGTAGGTCATATGGAATGTCTTAATGTTTATGTATTAGGTATAGAGTGGATTGTTGAATGTAAGTGATTTCAATCAAGCCTTACCCTCATTTCCCTCTAGCCTAAGTCCATCAAGTTGACCTCTAGGTAAATCATTATTTCTTGAAAACTATTGTAAACATTGTATTAATTCTTTTTCATAATCTATTAGTGTGCTAATGAATTCAACCTTGAGAGTGGATCTTTGAACATTTGGTTCATCACCATATGTTATAATAAGTTTTATTTTATGCAATATTTTAACTCTTTTCACCCCAACTCATTTAGGTCTTAGAAAAAGAGGTCCAAAATACCACATTTTAGGAACTAGCCTCATTAAAAACCCTAGATGTTTTATCTAATTATAGTCATCCTATAGCCTTAGATCATTCCCATGTTAGTCTAGGTATGGTTCAAACTTGAGCAAATCTAATCTCTATTGGGTGATATCTAGATAGCTAACCATTTTATCATACCCACTGGGACCCACATATTTAAATAATTTTGCATATCTAGGTATAGTATCAAATTCTAGAGTTTCATTTACATATTTACATCTTTTTCATGCCCCTAAGAGTTGTCACAATATCTTCTGCAAAAGGGAAAGAGACAAATTTCTCTGAGCTATCTATCCAATCAACAAAGAATAATAAATCCTTTTAGTCAAATCCCAGACCTACACATCTTTTTCCCCTTATTTTTATGTAAAATCATCCTATTCAATTCAATATTGTTTAGCCAAACATTATTATAAATCCCATACTTCAAATGTTTGTTCATAGAAGGAAAGTTTCATGTCATTCAATGGGGGTAGTCTTCTAATCTTACTCAATGGGATGATATTTTAGTCTCAAATTTGAAGGCTCTTCCTTATTTTAAAGAAAAAAATATAGTTACTCCTATAGAACATATTATAAATATCATTAAACTTTGTTATGTGAATCATGTGACTCAAGAAAATGTAGCAATGAGGTTGTTAGCAACTTATTTCAAAGGGGAATCACTTCAATGGTACATAGGATTGACTCCTACATCAATAAATAACTAGGATGAATTTGGAGAGGTCCTATGAAAGCACTTTGAAGAAAAGATTGACCACCTTTCACTTGTGGAGTAGCTTAAAAAAATCAATAGATTCAATCATGAATTCATGGTTGATTTCAACTATATGTTCCATAATACTTGGGATAGAATTCCTGTAGTAATCAAGCCTATACCCAACTATGATTTTATATAGTATTTTAGGGATTTCAATTTACATGTAGCTATGATGATTTAATAAATGGGATGAAACACTCTACATGAGGCTTTTGAGGTAGTAATCAGGGCTAATAATTAACTTATAAAAGCATGTATGATGTCTTCAAGGTCACCAATGCCTCTTTCTAGAGATCCACCCTCCTGCTCCAACTATTACTCCACTTTCACACTCAAAAATGTTTTATAAAATAGAAGGTGATCAAGATGATAGACTAGGGAAGATAGAGAGTC
Source organism: Torreya grandis (assembly GCA_037957365.1). Lineage (NCBI taxonomy): Eukaryota > Viridiplantae > Streptophyta > Pinopsida > Cupressales > Taxaceae > Torreya > Torreya grandis. The sequence goes on from JARHVA010011038.1 coordinate 12,433, forward strand.
TTCTCAAGACTCATAACAACAAGTTCATTTCAATGTAAAGACAATAATATCCACTATACAAGACATCATAATATGAATTAGAATTATCAGTATAATAGGCTATCTGATCAATCCAATCATCAAAGACAAGATTAAAATACTTATTTAAGGCAATACGATCCTACTACTCTAATAAATTCTATAGTTGTTATGCCAACTCAGAAAAACTATGCTCAAGAAGGGCAATGGAATAATTAATGGGACCAAACAAATGGCATGTTAATGGCACCAACTACAGAGATCTCACATTAGTCTTATATGTAGTAGAATTAATCTCCTCCTCTACATGGAAACCAACCACCTTCTTAGAATAATTATCTTTACCACATAGAGAAATTCCTTCATTCACTCAAGTAGAAGTGTTAAATCAATAAGGAGGAGAGAATGGTAAAGCACCTATTGAAACTACATTTGTGAACTTTCAAGAAGGTAAGGATTCTTTTGAGCACATAACTATAAATCAAAGTTAAAATATTCCTAATGTTGATAGTTTAGCTACAACCTATACTAGATCCAATAAAAGGTAAATTGGTGATGGTTCAGGTCCTAATAAGGCAGCCCCTTCTCCTTCTCAGCCACCACAAAGGATCACCATTCATGAACTACCTCAAAATACATCAACTTTATAGGTTCAATATCCAAAGGGGTAGAATTTTAAAGGGACTTACATCCCTTATTTCACACAATATATCATATCCCCTCCTAACCCTAAATTTAAGTCAAGGACAATTACTTCTCCACTTAGTATTGTGGATCATATGAATAAAACTTGAATATCAATTTCAATGTGGGATACACTACTAATCCCAAGATAAAAGGATTATTTGCAAGAGGAGATTTCAAAGCTTAATATATCTAATGGATCACCTAAAAAGTAAATAATAATTGTTTTTATAACCAAATATAATCCATTTATTGAGCCTTAAGATCCTAAAGTGACTAAACCTCCTCCATTCTATCTTTCAGTTGTCATAAGAGATTGTCTTGTCAACAATTGTATGATTTATAGTAGAGATAATACTTATTACATGCCTAAATCCATAGCTAAACAAATAGGGCTTACGTATGAACCTCTTAAAAAGGGAGTGTTACAGTTAGAACGTTCTCCTACCAAGACTATGGGAATCCTTAAAGATATTATGATTTTACTTGTTGCTTGTCCAGATTTCACCATTTCATAGGATTTAGTTGTTTATTTACCTCCATACTTTGCACTATGCCTATCCAAGGATTTCACTACTAAAATAGAAGGTTATATTTATTTATATTGGTTATACATGGTTTTTAAAACTAGATATGGAACCAAAGTCACTATAATATCATAACCTATTTCTAGATTCCACCTTGAACCATAGATGTCAAATATGTCTAATATGAATTATAGTATTTCAAAAGAAGATGAGCATACTACTGATAAAGAACCTTATAATCCACTTGAAGGCATACGAGATCTACTCTTGGGTGAGTAGGTTGTTGATAACCATGGTTATGACCCATAAAAAGGTATTAAAAAAGTTTGTTTTGGTGTCTACTACATGCATGAATAAGATGACTCATTACCTAGTCTCACCAACTCAAAGCAAGATCAAGAGGGAGTATAGAATATATACTTTGATGTATCTAGATCAAAGAATATGAGTGGGGATGTTGAAATTTTTATTACACCTAAAAATCAAAGGTATCATTATTTACTTAGATTTTAGTTCACTTATACATCAAATACTATAGAATATGAAGATATTATTCATGGCCTTTAGTGGTCTAAAAAGAGAGGTATTAGGCTTTTACAGGTGAAAGGTGATAGTGATTTGGTAGTGTAACAATTTAAAGGTTTAAATGAAGCAAAGGAACCCATCCTAAAGGCATATAAACATAGGTTTTGGGACCTCATGGAAGATTTCCTATCATTTGATATCCATTTTATTCCTAGAGGATCCAATCAACATGCAGATAGACTTGCTATGATAGGAGAAAAATATGATATAATGGACCAGCTCAAGGATAATAAATATTAGACCCAAATCAGATTTTTATGTAGGCCTTTAGTTATAAATGATGGGGTAAGTTGGAAGGTTTTTTATAGTGATAAACAGATAGCCTATTTTCTATAGAATGAGGTAAAAAATTTCCCAATGAATCAAAATAAATTGAAATACCAATATGAAGATCATATTGTGTAATTGAGATCAAAAAAGATGCCTAAAGGTTTAGTAACCTTGGAGATAATTTTAAATGAAGATGATCAACATATAAAGGACAAGGTAATCATCTCAACCAAGGAAGAACATTATGATCAAGTTCGTATAACTCAAGGTAAGCAACTCAAGTAGGGTAAAGTGAACACTGATTCTAAGAAAGTAGGTTTAATTTCATTATATAATGAGTACATGGATTTATTTATGTGGGAATACCATGATTTGAAATGGTTTGATCCTAGATTATAAAAAAATACTATTTCACTTGAACAAGATGTAAAACTAGTAAGATAGAAGTAAAGGCCCATCAACCCCAAGGTTGAAATTCTCATTAGAAAAGAGATTACTAGGTTAATTGAGTAAAGTATAATATTTTCTATCAAACACTCAACATGGGTAGCAAACCTTGTCCTAGTGAGAAATAAAAATGTAGAGATAATATTATGTGTGGATTTCAAAGATTTGAATAAGATGTCACTAAAAGACCGCTATCCTCTTCCCTCCATGGATAAAATCTTGCAAAGGGTATCATGTTCGCAAAGGTTCTCCTTATTAGATGGGTAATCTAGTTACAACTAGATATTGGTGAAATATCAAGATCATTATAAAATATATTTCATAACCTAATGTAGTACTTATGCCTATCAATATATGCCTTTTGGTATTTCTAATGTTGAATCTAGTTTCCAAAAGGTAATGGATGTTTCCTTTCAAGATCTTTTGAGTGAAATGGCCTTAGTTTATCTTGATTTCATTATTGTATTTTCAAAGGATCCTAATGATCATCTAAAACACTTAAGAGTTTTTTTGATAGATTCAGATAATTTGGAGTTTAATTGAATCCAAAAAAGTGTATCTTTTTAGTGCATGAGGGGAGACTACTTAGGCATGGAGTGTACAAAGATGGTATTTCCATTGATCCAGAGAGCATAGAAAAAATCCTTGATATATCATTTCCAAAACATAAGAAATGATTACAAATTTTCTTAGGAAATATTAATTTCATTAGAAGATTTATTTTTAGATTTATAGAACTAGTAAGGCCACTCACTCAAATGTTCAATAAACATCAAGAATTCACTTAGAGTAAGGAAGGTAAGAGAAGATTTGAATCCATCAAACAAGAGATAAACCAAGATCCTACTTTGATTAATATTTATTGTAGTAAGGATTTCCTTATGGATGCTTTTTCTACTTTTAGTATAATTTCAGCAATGCTCATGCAACAAAATAGTGAAGGATTGGAGAAACCCATTATTTTTTCAATCAATATTTGGAAGACTATGAGGAGAGGAATTATTATTTTTAAAATCATGTTCTTGTTTTTATAATAGGTTTTAAAAAATTAAGACATTTGGTTTCAAATAACAAGATTATACTAATGGTAGCTCATCCTAGTGTGAAAGATTTCATACTCAAGAGAGACTTAAGTGAAAATAGAGATGGATGGGTCACTAAGTGCATGGAATATGATATTAAAGTGAAGGTCACAAAGCTTGTATAAGGTAAAATATTGTGTGAACATCTTGTATAATATGTGAGAGAATAAAAAGAGATGGTTTTGACACTTCAAGACACCCAACAAGAAGTTAAAACTACTTCCCCATCTAGCTAGACACAAGACATTGTTAGATTCCTTCAAACAAGAAAAATTATAATGGTCTTAAGGAGAAGAAATTTTAGGCTAAAATAAATACCATAATTTTTTATTGATAGAGTGCTATTCAAAAAGGACATTAGAGGTGTGTTTTTAAGGTGTGTTGAAGCTAATCAGTTTAACAAGCTTTTTGAAAAAATTATGATAGTCCTTATAGAGGCCATTTTGTAACTATGAACATAGATGAAAAAATCATTAGAATTGGATACTTTTGGCCTAATTTATTTAAGTATGCACATGCATGGGTTAGTAACTATACAAAGTATGCAATGTTTATAGGTAAACAAAGACTAGCTACTATGCCATTGAATCCTATTCAAGTTGAGTAACCTTTCATGCAATGGGGTTTAGACTTCATTGAAATAATACATCCTCTATCTAATTATAGTCATAAATGGGCCTTGATAGCTATAGAATATTTCATGAGGTGGGTGGAATAAGTACCTTTGAAGGAGGTGAATGAGAACTTTATGCTTCAGTTCTATGAGAGTCTAGTCACTTGTTTTAGAGTAAATTCTATTATAATATAAAATAATGGTTTGGAATTAAATAGTGTAAAGGTATATAAATGGTCTCTTGATAAAGGTATTTATATAACATATTCATTAAATTTCTATCCATAGGGTAATGGACTAGATGATTCCAGTAACAAGAACCTAATTTAGATCATCAAAAGAACATTGGAAGATAATTAGAGATATTAGAATACAAAGATTGAGATTAATTTATGGGCTGATAGGATCACCCCCAAGAAGGCCATTCATAATTAACCTTATCTCTTATTCTATGAAAGAGAATTAAGGCTTACCATCTCATTAAAAATTCTATCTTTAGAGATTGCACACCAGCTAGAGCTTCTAGAAAGTAATGCAATGGAGGTTAGGATGAATGAACAAAGAGAATTTGAAGAGATAAAAGATGATGCAATGCATACCATGTGGTCTAACAAGTAGCAAGTCAAGAAATATTTTAATAAAATATCTTCATCAGAGGCATTCCATTAAGGTGACATAGTCCGCAAATGGGATGAGGACCATGCAAAATTAGGAAAACAATCTAAGTTTGACAACCTTTGGAGTGGACCTTATGTCATCACAAGTTGAAAGGAAAGCAATGCCTTTGATATTTATATATTGAATGGAGTGAGCCTTCCCATCCCTATCAATGGGAAGTATCTTAAATTCTACTATTAGTTTGAACTCATGCTCTTTGTACATAAGTAGATAGGTCTATCTTTTCCTCCAAGTGATTTTGCACATTGTAGTTTTGTATTATTTAGTTATTTTTGGTCTATTTTGTTTCTTTATTGTTATTTTTTGGTTCCCCATTTCTCCAAAGGTGATTCAATAATAAATTAGAGTTCCTTTTGAAAGCACTACCTTTTTCATTCAATTCATCTTCAACAAGCTTGATCAAAGTCTAGAATTCTTGACCAGTAGGCTAGTCAAGCTAGCTGAGTCACTATAAATGTTAGCCATTTTGGCCCACATATCAAGATTCACCTATAGTTAGAGGCAGAATCCTAATAGGGCCCTAATTGAAGAAATATCAAGTGTCTTAAAGACAAGTCTAGAATGGCAAAGATAAGGTTCTTGAGTAGGTTTCATGGTAAAACAAAGTAGATCAAAGGTCAGGGACAATTTACACAAGTATTGGAAAGTTATTTGAGAATTCAAGGTCTAAACATAAGTTTAGAAGAGCCATTAGGCTTTAAAAATTCTAAGTGTAAAACCCTTTTTTTGGCTAAGTCCTTAGCATATTGTTTTAGGATTTTATTTAGCTAAGTTCAATTATTGTGAACTTTCTTATTTTGACTAAGTGTTAAGAATTATTTCAAACAATTTTTACAAAACAAATTCTTAAAGGCATGTCTCTTTCAAACTTTTTGTCTGAGGCAAAAGTATGAAACAAATTATATTAGACATTTTATCCAAAAAAAGCTATAGACTTAATTCTTTTAGGGAAATTGATCAAGTAAAAATACTAAAGAGTAAATTCCTTCAAACATTATGTCTACAAAAAAAGAGATAAATACATTTGAATCAAGAAAATTATTTGGGAAAATTTTAATGAAGACCTTTCTTTTAGACATTTTATCTGAAATAAGTGTCTTGAGAAAAAGCCCAAAGGAAATGCCTTTACAAAAATCCTAAAGATAAAGTCCCTGACACAAAAATCCTGAAGACAAGGTAGAATTATTTTGGGGAAATTTTCCTCAAAATAGAAGGCTTGAAGTCATTTCTATCGAACAAATTATTTGAAAGAAAAGGCCTAAGGAAAATGTATGTAGCATACGCTCGATGCAAAAGTTTTGTAACAATTTCCCCAAAGACATAATTACATTGGCCAAATTATTTTAGCAAAGATGATCTAGTAAGGTGTTGACCAGTGTGGAAATGTTAAAATAAAGGTCAAAAATCATCCATTGGAATCCAAAGATTGATTTTTATGTTGACATCAAACATGGTCATGTGCACATCAAATATGGGTGTGAAAACATCAAAATGGGGCCTCATAAAATAGATATTTGAGTTCAAATGGTGGGTCCAGGTAAATTTGATGGTCCACATTCATTCTTACATAAGATCCAATAGTGAGAAATGATTGATAGATTAATGGGCCCAAGCAAATAAATGTCTTTCATTCAATCATATATTTAGATCTAATGATGTGCAAGGGTCAAGGATGTCAGTGAACCTTGAGTGAAAATGCATAAGTGACAAGTGGCACAAGCACATGAGTCATAGTAGAGGACCTATGGATTACATTTATTTGAACTAGGTAGATCAATGGATTGAGATGAGTTAAAAGGTCAATAATTTGAGTCACTTTTTTATGGCTAATCAAATGAAGGAAAGCCCAAGTAACTTAGATGAAGGTAGAAAAAATAATTTTTGATGAGGAAAGGTAATAAAAAGCATGGAGTCAAGTTAAAAAATGGTCCATTTTGAACTAGATCTAATGTTTTGAAGTATACTAACAAGGTAGACATAACATCCCTTAGGCTTGTATGACTAGAATCTATTAGAAATTGTATTATGCACCTCTTAAATTAATTAATAGAGCATTTTATAGTTTTTAACTAATATTTGCTTAGTGTTTTACATTTATTTGATATGCACAAGTGGTTTTCATCTTCCCTTTTCAAGTCTAGGTTTAACCTAAGTGCTAATAATATTTCTTTATAGGTCATCTGGTGTGTCTTAATATTGATGTCTTAGGTATAGAGTGGACTATTGACTATAAGTTACCCTCATTACCCTCTAGCCTAAGTCCATAAAATTGACCTTTAGGTGAATCATTATTGCTTGAAAACTATTGCGAACATTGTATTAGTTATTTTCATAATCTATTAGTGTGTTAATGAGTTCAACCTTGAGATTGGATCTTTGAACATTCAGTGCATCACCATATGTTAGAATAGATTTTATTTTATGCAATCTCTTAACTCTTTTCACCCCAACTTGTTTAGGTCTTAGAAAGAGAGGTCCAAACTATCATATCTGAGGAACTAGCCTCTTTAAAAACCCCAGAGGTTTGCTCTAATTATAAGCATCCCACAACCTTAGATAATTTCCATGTTTGCCTAGGTATGGGTCAGATGTGAGCAAATATGATCTCTATTGGGTGTTATTTCGATAGTGATTTAAGTTTTTTGGGAATAATAGAGTTTTATTCCTATTTTAGTTAAAGGTATAGATTAATACATCAATAAATAATATTTTAATAATTATAGTCTTGATTTGTATAATTTATTTGTCTTTTTTACCTTTCTAAAAATAAAAATAAATAAGGAGAAATAATGACTTAGCTAGAAACAAGCTGAGATGGCTAAAATAGAGGCTAAAATTGGTTGTACAGGATTAGGACAATGTCTTGAATCTAAATCTAGATTTCATTCATTTAAAGGATAAGACCATCAAAAATAGGATACTTTGGGGTCTAGTGTTGTTGTCCACTTGTACTGTTGTTGTCCAAATTAATCATAAAGACCTTAAACTTTCTAGGTTTTTGCCCTATGACAGTATGAGCTTGCTTGTGAAATATTGAGTGTTGATTATCAATGAAACTCACTATAGAGATATTTTAATCTTCAAACCCTAACCCTCCATCATGCTAGATAAAATGGTATTTGAATCACTTAGAAAAAGGGGGGTTAGTGTCTAATATGCACTGAATGTGTAAACTACACCCCTTGTGTGGGCACGTTGCCTACATATCAATACTCTAAAGAGGGATCAATCCATATGTAATTCTTCCACCTAATGTGATTTGTGTGATAGTGTGATGTAGATGTAAAAATACCAAATTGAGAGTGCTTAATGTGGTTAGGGACTATTATGAGGGTTTGAGTGTGTTTGCAACTATGTTGGGTGATTGTATGCAAATAATAGGGAAGTTTTATGTAGTGAATTATTTGTATTATTGATCACTTTGTAAGATTACCACTTCCCCTTGTAAATGAGATTTGGATGGGCTTTTATAAGGAATAATTGGTCATGGGTCAGATGTATTCATATTAGGTTGACATAATGAAGAATAGGAATCAAATGAAAATGACCATTGGGGCTCAAAGTAGAAATAGATAAGAGCGATGAAAATGGGACACACTAGGGTCCAACACTATATCCAAGTATGATGCTCCTATCCTCTAGGTTGAGGACTTGGGGGGATAGGATTGGCCTAGGAAATATAGCCTAGTTGAGGTGTAATGATTGTTTAGAAGGTTTTAGATGATCAATAATTAGCAAAAATAAGTCTAGAAGGGTTAGAAAAACATGCAAAGACTTATGGATTGGGTGTCACAAGCCACAATCAAACTACCAATTTGGACATCATATATGACTACATTTACCCCCCCTTTATTCTAGTGATGTAACAAAGTGAAATACAAGGATAAACGAAAAATAGAAAGCGTACCTGAACTTACTTACAAGGGTGAAGACCATGGAGATGTGTGATGTTGAGTGTGTATAGAGAGAGAACAACGTGAATTATAAATTTGTTGTGATGCTAGGTATGTTTTGGGTATGTGTTTGGTATGTGTTATACCAAGAGTAATATCATGAACAGATCTAAGTGCTCAATTCCCTGAGAGTGACTCAAGAATGCAAAGACTATCCCTTTGGCTCCATCGCCACTCACTATGTGAAGCTATATGATTATGTGTGTGTTAATAAATGTTTGTAATGTGTGTCTAATCCCTCTACGTAGATGTATCAAGAATACAAGGGCTAGCTAATCCTTTTTCTCCATCATTATCAATTATGTAGTAAACTATGAATTGATATTGATATGAATGTGTGTCATATGAGATGGATCTTGAAGCCCATGAATGCTCTATAATTTGAAATTTTAACATGGATATTTAAATGTGTACTATGAACTAGGCCAATCTTGGCCACTCTGAAAGGTGGAGAATAGGCTTGTATGAAAGCCACTTTAAAACTAGGAACTAGGCTTATATGAAAGCCACTGCAAAATGATGCCAATCACCTTCAAATAGAATAAGACATTAAACTATTGAGAATATCTGGGTAATGAAATTAATTGTAAATAAAATAAGGAAAATGTGTCATGCACATTGCCCCTAATCATTGGTGTCTATAACATGGATTTTGATCTAGAAGTTATACCAACTGCTCAATCTAAAACTATAAGTGAGAGCCATCATGTCATGCATGATTCCCCCTATATCTGGATTATCTAAGAAAAATTATACTAAAACTACCCAATCTAAACTAAACTATAGTTGACAAAACTATAATTGAACTTACCTTTTTATCTATTTTTGGAAAATATAGGTTTTTTGCTATTTGCACAAGAGCATTGAAAACAAGATAATTTACTATCTAGTGTTGTAGTCCAAATATGGCACTCTTGTAATTTATTGTATTTGATCAATATTGCATATTCATCACTATTTTTATAGTCTATTATGCCTAGTTTGAATTTTGAATCTTTTGAAAAATAATTTTTGATCAATAAAGGGCTCTGATCTATGTGATAAAACCCTATTTTTTACCCCCTCTTATGAGGGTATCAATGAAGATCCTTTAATGAATACCCTCAGAATAAAAATCCTTGAAGGTGTGTTATGATAAAAAAAATACATGATATAGTAATGATAATCCAAAAAATGTCTCAAAATATAACATAGTTTGTATTGGAGATTGTTAGATCAATAGGGGTATGCCTAGATAAATGTAAAAATGTAATAACATGTGAAATATACTAAACTAAAACTATAAATTTGGTTAATTTTTATTTTTCAAGGAGGGATGGAGCATGATGTCCATCATGGCATCCAAGAAAGCAAGATAATGCATGATGTGGACCATGGCATTACAAATAATTGAGAAGAAAAAAAGAAAATAAACATGCAAGGCAAGAATCAAGAAGCATACAAAAGTGGCCAAGGGGCCAAGAAAACAAGGGAAATGGGAACATGTCACTCAAAATATGAAATTAGGCATACAAGGCATTTTCAAATGCCCACATACACATAAAATTGAAAACAAGAAAGATTGGTAGGAGGGCTATAGGCACATAGAAGATTACAGGCAAAGGACATTAGCAAATTTCATAAGGAACACACATGAGATAAAATAGGAAATAAGAAATAGAATCACATCTAGCTATGTAAATTAAGAAAGGAAGACCTATAAATGCTGGAAATACAATTGAATATAACTAGTCAAAGTAAGAACTAAAAGTATGTAAAACATGTAGTACAAGATTAGGTAGATGATAAGAAATAGACAAGTGTTATATACTAGTGAGTGTTGATAGAGTAATATGTGTAAGCTAATAGGTAATGTTTATTAACATGATAACTAGAGTGTGTGGTGTAGGAATGATATAACTTGAATGGTGTAGTCATGTAGAAGATGCCCCCAATGGGTAGATATGTTGATGTATGTCATGAATGTAAGAGTAGGATGCCCATTGTATGGATAGAGTGAAGCTATCAAGGATATGGGTGTCACTACACACACTCAAATAAGATCAAGTAAGCATGGTAATATAGATAAATCAATAAACAATAACATAAAATAAAAAAAATTTAAGTCTAGCATGGTAGTAGAAATATAAAGCATGGATAATGCATAAAATTGAAAAAAAATTAGTATCTTTGACTTATTTAAATGTTTTTTCAGTTTGACATGTTATATTATTTTTGGTATTTTGAAATAATCTATGTATAAGCAATCATAAAGAAACTATGTACAAGAAAGTGAGAAAAATCTATGTACAAGAAATGTTTTGAGAAGAACTGATACTAACTGATAATTCTCATTAAAAACTCTTTATCATAATGTCCTGTATCAAGGAGAGGGATCATGCATGATCATGAATCATGATGGAAGGGCTAATATTGTGAATCTAAAAGCTATATTCACTATAAATTTTATAAAATCTCTATATCATAAATTGGCTATGGGGTCTCCCTATAAATCTAAGAAGTGGATGCAAATGTGGGGCTCTTAGGGACCCATCTAGTAGTAGAAGAAGCTCTCTAAAAGTGTGATCTATGTATAAAGGAATGAGAGCTCATTGATATTACCCTAAGTATGAATAATATATTTGGGAACTATTTAGAGTCCTAAAACTATCATTGATATAATTTTTACTTTAAAAGAGTCCTTCATCGAAGTGTATGAGCTCTCTATGTTGGCAAGGGATGCCTTGACAATGTCTTAATCTCAATTTGAGACAGAACTATACCTGGTGGAGGAGCTAAAATTGGTGACTATAGAGAAGTATATGGCTCTAAATTAGGGAGTGATAACTCATATGGGACTCCACCAACTATAACAACCTGATTAGTGTGAATGAATGTCATGCATCTATGAAATATAGAAGGTAATTCATGAAGTTTCTAAATTTATGGTCAACCAAGCAACATATCAAAAAATCCTACACTAGGAACAATAGTGAATGGTGTAGCCACATGTGTTGGACCAACTTATAGAAGAAGTAAAATCTCACCCAATGAAATTTGTATGTGCCCACTAAATCCACTGATAAATATGTTCATTAGAGTGATATCCTACTTTGAATATCCCAAATGTTTAAGAAATTTCATAGTGCACATGTTCACACTAGATCCATTATCTATGAGAACACTATGAATGGGATGATGATCAATGTATGCTCTAACAAAGAGTGCATGGTAATACAAATCATCCTCAACTATCTCCTGCTCTGAGAAGGAGATTAAAGGTCTATCTTGAAATTTGTAATTATACACACCAATCATGTTGCTCAAAAGATTTGACTCAATTGAAGGTGCCTGGTATGTAGATGGTAGAGGGTGTGCATGATATGCATGGTCAAAACATAATGTATCCCCTATCTCTTATTTATAATATTGTGGGAAAGGATTTAAGAAAATCCTTAGAGCCTTGTCCTATGTTTTCTTTACTTGAGGAGGCTCAACTAGAATTCCAAAATCAATAAGGTTACCATCTATTAAGTCTTATATCTTGTGTTGCAAACGGATGCATCTATTTTTTATGTGGCCTGGTGTCTTGTGAAAATAAAAAAAATGCATTTTTATCATATCCATGTGGAAGAGGCTTTGTTATGTCAATTTCCCTAATATGAGGGAGAGATATGACATTACATTCCAAAAGTTATTGTAAGACTCTGGCTAGAGATACTGGTAGGTTGGTAAAGGCTCACTGAGGAGGTGTTGATAAAACCACTCACTAAGGGGGATATAAAACCACATTAATTATAGGTTGATTGTGATTTTTTTTGTCATTAACCTTTACTTTTATGGGACTTTAGTGTTACTCTTATTTGTTTTTTCTGATATACTTGTATATTTGTGTTTTCTAATTGAAATTAATTTGACTTCCCTTTCCTTTAGTGCATGACATAACTTAGTGAAGGAAGAGAACCTTTTAAATATATTGACTCATGCAAAGCTAGTAAGAGACTCTTTTTGAAGATATCCTATAATTATTTATTGGTCATGGGGCTAGTTATTTTAGCCAAGATAGTTTTATATATAAGAACATAATCTTTGGGATGCTCATTTAACCTTTGTTTCTATCGTGTAACTTGGGCATAAGAAACCTTGTCACCTATTTTAATGATAAAATGATCTAGGAACATGTTAGCTAAAGGATTGAATGCATTAATTGACTAATTTGGTAGACTATAGAACCATTTTAAAGCATAATCCTTTAAACTTCATGGAAATATCTTGGTTAGTAACTAGTCATTGGTACATAGTCCTATCATGCTACATTAAAATGTCTCAAGTGTGTTTCTAGATCACCCTTGACATCATATAAAGTGAGATTGGGTTGAACAAAAACTAGTGGTAAGGGTGTAGGAGAAATATGGCATGCCAATGGTGTATGAAGTAGATCACAATAATCTAAAGCCTATGTTGGTCTAGAGGCACTTTGCTCAAGATGTAACACCTTAGATTGAAGAGATTTTATCTCTTTCAAAAGGGCAGCCACATCAGGAGAAAAAGATGTACTAGCCATAACTAGTGGTGCCATATAGGAAGGTTGGGCTACTATAATGGGTTTTTGAGACATAATTTCCCCCATATTATCATTTATAACTAGTTGATTTGAAGGAATGGAACACTTAACTTGTTTAGCCTTTTTAATTTCCATGATAGATTGTAATATAAGGGCATGACATCAGGGTTGTTCCCTAAGTCTCTCTCTAAAACTTTTTAGAATCAAAACTTTGTTGATGATATCATCATTATCAACAATAGGTAGAAGTGTATCAAGAGCCTGATGTGATGGGTCATGAACATTGGTGTGTATCATCATTTTTATTCTCATCTAATCATTGTTCAAATTATCTTCATTGAAATTAGTGTAATCTAGATGTGTAGGATCTATAGTAGGAAGCTAAGTTGGTTGTTTATCCATGGTATATGGACAGGTTTGAGGAATTTTGGGGAATTCAAGAAGGTTGCCACTAAGTCTTGTACTTCATATAAAAGGAAGATACGCAAGGAGATTAGATGGCATAATAAAAAAAAAATTAATAATGAAAGATAAGATTAAATAAATATAATCTAAACAATGAACTAGAATATGCATAAAAAAGATACAAAGCTTATAAACATGTAAGGTGATACCTCAAAAGCGTGGGACCTAATATATACAACTAGGGTTTGAAATAAAATGATTTTAAAAATTTATATGGTAAATTTTAAAAATTAAATGAGAAATTATAATTTAAATATTTAATAAAAATTAGAAAAAATATTATAAAAATCAGCCAAGAATTTTCCCTAGGGTTTCTAGGGTTTTTATGTGCAAATGAATCACATCAAGTTCATCAAATGATTTAATATTTTTGGGAATAATGGAGTTTTGTTCCTATTTTAGTTAAAGGTATGGATTAATATATCAGTAAAGAATATTAAAATAATTATAGTCCTAATTTTTATAATTTATTTTTCTTTTTTAACTTTCTAAAAATAGCAATAAATTGGGAGAAATAATGACTTAGTTGGAAACAAGTTGAGATGGCTGATATAGAGGCTAAAATTAGTTGTACAAGATTGGGATAGTGTCATGAATTTGAATCTAGATTTTGTTTAGTGAAAGGATAGGACTACCAAAAATAGGACATTTTAGGGTCTGACACTATTTTCCACTTCTAGCATAGCTATTTTAAACTAGTCATAAAGAGTTGAAATTTTTGGGTTTTTGTACTATGATGGTATGAGCCTACCTATGAAAACTTGTGTGTTGATTGTTCATAAAAAATCATTATAGATATGTTTTAAACCTCAAACCCTAACCCTACATCATGATAGATAAAATGGTATTTAAATCACTTAGAAAAGGGGGGGTTAATGTGTAATATGAACTGAATGTGTAATCCACACCCTTTGTATGGACACACTACCTACATACCAATACCATGAAGAGGGATTAATATATATGTAGTTCTCCCACATAATATGCTATATGAAATAGTGTGATTCAGATGTAAAATGTCAAATTAAGAGTGCTTAAGGTGGTTAGGGATTGATATGAGGATTTGAGTCTATTTGTAACTGTGTTGGGTGACTATATGCAGAGAATAGGGAAGTTTTCCTTAGTTATTTATTTGTATTCTTGCTTGCTTTATAATATTTATCACCATCCATTTTAAATTATCTTTGGATGGGCTTTTATAGGGAATAATTTGTCGTGGGTCAAATGTATTAGCACTAGGCCAAAATAATGAAGTATAAGAATAAGATGAAAATGATCAATGGGGATTAATGTGAAAATGGATAGTAGCACCAAAAATGGGACACCCTGAGGTCCAGAGTTATAGTCCAAGTATGGTCTCCTATCCTATAGGTTTGGTACCTAGTGAGATAGGATTGGCCTAGGAAATATAACCTAGCTAAGGTGAAATGATCATTTAGAAGGTTTTGGATGACTGGTAATGATAAAAAAAATAAGTCTAGAAGGGTTAAAAGAGCATGCAATAAGGACCTATGGATTAGGTGTCACAAGACACACTCAAACTACCAATTTGGACATTTTATATGACTATAGATAGCTAATAGGTCTTTAAAGTAGATATAGGTGAAGATTTAAAGGAATTGAATGCTTAGACTAAGTTTGGATCCTTGAGATCTCAAAAATCTATAAAATGATACATTCCCTTTAGACTATACCTTCTTCATACCATACCATCATGGAATCATCTTGAAGACAAACCTTCTCTTCCCTAGACCTTAAGGCCTTGATAGTAGCCCATTTTACCACATTTTCTCTTTGATTTACCACTTTAAAAACCTTATTTCCTAAATAATTCCTCCTTTGACCACATTATATCCCCTTACAACCTTCCACAAAGTTTCAAGGTCCAACTCCAAGATTAGAAGGTACTTACTTTGTTGGCATGCTTCCAATTGGGCATCTCAAGCCCTATCACACACCTTAAACCTAAAATCCATACTATACCATATTTAACCAAAATAAATTTTTTTAATTCACTTTTAGTATGATAAAATAGACTTGGTTACAAGTTTTTAAGATTTTTCACTAGTTAAAATTTGAGATAAGGGGTTTTTTGGTTAGAAACCCTAGGTGGCTACATGTAGAGGCCAAGAGCACTCTAAAATATATATCTTGAGATTGAGGAGGTTTAAATAGAAAACATTACCATATATTTACAAATAGGTTTGAAGTATTGGTAAACCCTTAAAAGGCTTGAAACAACTCAAACACAGAGTTCTAAACTCTCTTTACAAGATTTTGTTAGAACATGCAAGGCTTAAGATCCATATAATGTTAAAAAACCTAATTAATTTTTAATTAATACCTATATTTACACCCAAAAATAATTCAATCATTTTTTTTCCATTCTCAATCAATAAAAATATTTGGAATCAACAATCTAGGCCTGATACACACTCAAAAAATGGGAATTATGAGATACAGGGAGAGATAAATATGTGTATATTAAGATTTATGAGGTCCCAAGACCTAATTATTTTTGAATTAAAAATTTTAAGATATCTAAAATATAATAAAATCATTATATTTCATCACCCTACCCTTTAAATTCCTTCAAAACTCTTTTTTTGATTGTATACATTGCATGCTAAAATCCTAAATTTGGCCAACTTGCACTTCTCTTCATTTAATAAAAAAATATTTAATATGATAACTATTAACATGATTTTAAAGACTTAAATTCACCCTAAAACTCATGAAAAAAACTCACATGAGGTTAAAACCATCTGCCATACGTTAAATACCTTTAATAAGCTTGCCTAGCTTCATATTCTCCTCAACAGATAAGCATAAGACTATGTAAAAAAAATGTACTTACACTCATTATTTGGAAAAATAAATACTATATATAGTTAAGACCACTAATTATCACCAATTTTGCCAAATTTTAGAGCTTGATTGTACCTCTAGATGGCCCAAAATGCATTTCCCCTAAAACTAGCTAGTTGGTTGCCTAGTCTTTAATGCTTCTTAGGCTCATTACTAAGCTTGTCTTATTTCACCTTGTCATAATGGTATGATATTACTAATAAATAATTTATAATGTCATAGTATTAATATTAAATTTTAATTTCACTCCATTAGTCTTTTATCAATATTATACACCTTTAATCCATCTTCAACCTCATACCACTATCCAAGCCAAAAATATGGTTGTAGGTGCATTTTAGTCTGAGTTTTTATTATAGGAATGTGTTTGGT
This sequence comes from Torreya grandis, assembly GCA_037957365.1. Classification (NCBI taxonomy): domain Eukaryota; kingdom Viridiplantae; phylum Streptophyta; class Pinopsida; order Cupressales; family Taxaceae; genus Torreya; species Torreya grandis. The sequence goes on from JARHVA010011038.1 coordinate 29,538, forward strand.
GACCTTATTAATAATTTTGATTCATATCACACTCCATTATACTCAATAATCTTACATTACATATGATACCCTATCATATAACTATGTGATTCAATATTATTCATGCTTGGAGATAATTTTGTCCTTTTAAAGAAGGATGGAGGTGAACATTCCTAAGTTAAATTATTGTGTGAGATTTTCCTTGTTTGAAAATGATTTATAATATTTATTAGTAGATGATAGCTCCATATTAATATCAAATAATATATATTCATGAGTATCACTTCCCTCAACCTCTTCATAAAAACTCAGACCTCTTTCCACTTCATGCCACTATCTAAGCCAAAAAGATGGTTGTAGGTGCATATTTTGACTTAAATATGATTGTAGTCTAAATGGAGAATTGGATAGAGTTATAAATTTATCAACCTTTAAGCTTCCAACATTAAGTTTTTAATACTTATACTAATTGATCTTATTCTAATAATAATGCCTTGATTGTCAAATGATCACTTTACCATAGTCATCCTTAAGAACATCTTCTGTACTTAGTTGTAGGTGATGATTTTGGCCATTGTATGAATTGGGGAGAGTTAGGACATTAGTACTTGAATTTATATTTTTTTAAATCTCTAATTCACCTTATTTAATATAATTTGATTTGAATGTCTTGAATTGGGTTATTAGAGTGATTGAGTGGAGAAGAAACAAAGAAACTTTAATTACATTAATCTTCACACAACAAACATAACTAATGATAACAAGAGGAAAACAATATGTTTTATCTCTCTTAACCTACCTCACAAGACTGACTTTGCACTAGGATGGTATTATTCCTTTTTAACTTGTTGAATATTCCTTTAATTAGGATAATTAAACCTAATTGAGGTGTATTTCCATGATCAATCAAGATCATTTGCATCTTGATATGAAGCTTGAAATTGTTGTAAGTGCTTATTTGGCTCGTTGACAACATTTGAGAACAACTAATTGTCTCTTACCTTTCTCACTTCTCAATAAAAATTCACTAATTGAATTTAATTCTAATTAACCTATATAAATATGAAACCAATAATGAAACCTTGTTGGCTCTCTTCACACCTATCCTCTTATGTATGGACTATACTTGATCATGTGTTGAGAGTGAATATCTTGATAATCTCCCATGATTTTTGTTGAGATCATGGGATTGGATTAATATATTTACCCTGTAAATTATGTCAATACATTTTTAACATGGATTTGGATCTTCCAATACATGTTAGGTGGATTTTTGAAACTAAAACTTCTTTTCACACTCTAAAAAAATTGCTTAAAATTCTATCTTGGATCATTTTTTTCACTACATCTTGAATCTTAAAATAGAGTCCTTATATCTTCCAAAAATATTTTGTCCCAAATCTCTCTCTCTCTCTCTCTCTCTCTCTCTCTCTCTCTCTCTCTCTCTCTCTCTCTCTCTCTCTCTCTCTCTCTCTCTCTCTCTCTCTCTCTCTCTCTCTCTCTCTCAACTGTATCGAATGAAAACTTGAGGCTCTCCTAGAGCTGTCCAAAACTTCCCAAAACAATTTTTCCTTAGCATGAAGAACCAGAAGATTGTATAGGAAATAAAAAACTCATGAAATATTTTTTATGATGTAAATGACCTTTCATTCCTTATAGAAAACTTTTGAAGTTCTTGGACCTCCATTAATGGCAAAAAACCTATTTCATGCCTAGTTTGTAGCTAATAGGTTTTATTTACCTCTATTGGTTATTATGCTTGAAAATGATTTTAGAGGCCTATTATATGATATTAGTTACACCATGGATGCATTAATATTATATAATAAACCTTTAATTAATAAAAAACTATAAAAACCTATTTAACCAAAGCTATAAAAGGCTCCAAAATGCATCCTTTTGCTACCAAACTCCTCTCCTCCACTCTAAATGACTTGAAATGGCCTTGAACATGTACAAATGGATAAAAAAGACATAATAAGGTGGTAGGAAGTCAAAACTAATTTGAATTATCCAAAAATTTACTTTTTCACTTATACTTTCTATTTTGAAGACCCTTAAATCATCTAATGCACTTTTGAGGCTCTTTTAGGAAAATTAGCTTCATTATACATCATTTTTTAATCATTATAATATATAAAACTTTTTGAAAACCTCCTTCCTTCCCTTGAATTCTCAAACACACTATTAACTTGCTAGGTCCTTCACTTGTAGTTTAAGACATGTTTTTAGGATTTTTCTTTAAAATTTCCAAATTCACCTTAAAACTTGATTAAAGTGTTTTAAAATATTAAAAAAGACACAAGATATGGTCATGAGATTTGTTTTATCTTTCCACAATTATATCATCCACTTGACAAGAACTCTACTCAGCTCCTCACACTACACCAAGACCTTCCAGGATATTACACTACATTATCAAGTCAAGACTAGAAAGAGGCTAGTCATGGGGTCAGAAGGTTATTGAATGGTCCAAGAGAGTGGCCTAATCCATATAAGAAAAATATTCATATGTAGGAAATTTTTTCCAAGTTATAAATCAAGAAAATGGAAAACGATATTATGGGTTAGAGTCCCAAAGAATATAACATGTAATCAAATGGTGTTTATGATTTTATCTCCTCATTATCATAGGCATTGATGATAATAATATATAGTTGAATAGACACTATAGTCTAGCCTAAATGTTTGAATATATTAAAAGTTACAATATTCAGACCTGAACCATTATCTATGAGGACATGTTTTATTTTATGTTCGGAAATGACTGCCTCTATATAAAGTGGATTATTATGAATACGATCAAGGGGTGACATATGATGTTGGTAAAAAGTAATTTTTTAGTATCTAGATAAATAAATCATAATAATTTATAATTTTAAGGATAAATGTCACTTTGGACCTTGGATTCACTTAAAGATTCATTCAATATGTTTTTGTGTATGTTTGACATACATAAAAGATCTAATATAGAACTTTATGTTGATGAAATTATAAACTATTCCACAATATCATATGGTTTGTCATTAGTATAAATAGTTGTTTTATATTTTTAAGATAAAGGGACTTAAATGGATTATTAGAGGAATAAGGAGTGGGACTTTGGATTTTAACCTTAGAACATCGAGTTGTAATTATGTAACACTAAGTTGGTAGGTGGTTACTATAATTAGAAGAAGGAGAATTAGGGATTGAAATGATAATTTTTGGTGATTGGATAACATTAATGACACTTAAAGCCAAAGGAGGATTATCAGTATATGGGGGAAGAGGTCGTAAAATGGATGGTGGTGGATGCTAGTTATTGTTGGCTATTGGATTAGAGTTGATCTTGATAGTGCCTATATTCCCACTAATAATATGAAATACAAAATTTATACATTCATAAGAAACATTATTATAACTAAATTGGTTAGAATCGGTGTTTTGACCATTAATTTTATTGGTTTGTTGATGTTATTGATTTGGACTTTAATTATTATTTTTGGGAGGCCTATTGTAACTTTGATTGTTGGCTTGATGTTAGTTCTTATTCTAATTATTATAATTGTGTTGTGGAAAAAGGTTTTTATGGATACCCAAATTTTGATTAGACATTAAAACAAACTTATCCAACTCAATTTCAGCACTCTATATCAAATATTGTATGAAGTGGAAAAGATGCATGAAAGTTTAAATTGAATTACCCTTAACTTAATGATAATCATAGAACTTGTGTTCCTTGTAATAGTTAGGTTTTTGTTGGCCTTTTGTAAATAGTTTCATAACTAGCCAAATGATCATATTATCTATAACCAACGTATAAAATACTACCTTGATAGGTTCACCAAGATCACTAAATTTTTTTTGTTATTAACCTCTTATTGGAGGTGGTCATTACAAAGTAAGTGGTTAAATAGGTGGAGTTCCTTTGGTAGGTGGTGGGTGAACCATTTACACATTTCTAGATTCTATTACCCCATTCCCTACAACATTTTTTTTCTATTAAATGATGTATTAGCTTCATTATAAATTTTAGGGGGAGTCCCTCTCAGATGTTTTTTGGTGTATTTATTCTCTAAAGGACCACAAGTGATAGCATTCATTGAATTAGAATTGTTCTCAAAAAACTTCTTATCCATAACACTAGATGGAGGAGTATAGAGAGGAACATAAGCATCTACAATAGATTTCCATGCATCAAACCCTAGGGACATAATGTATGTCCTTATCCTTGCACTCTAAAAATCATAATTAGATCTGTTGAACATCGATGCTTTCTTAGTAGAGAAACCTCTTCGAATTTTATGACTACCCATATTTTACCTTGGATCACCTTTAAGTTGTCAAGCCTTTACCAAATGACTTACTCTAATACCAATTTTTAGAGTTACAATCACTAAAAGGTGGGGTGAATCAGTGAGCTTAGATAATACAAATTAAATTTCAATCCTTTTAAACTCTTAATCTATTACCAAAATGAAACATATGTATCATTCATAATAATGAACAAGAAAGACAATGCAAGATCAAGCACATAACACATGACATATGTGGGAAACCCTCTTGGGGAAGAAAACCCACTAAAACCTGTAATTGGACTAATGTCCTATAATTAAAAGATCTAATTTAAACTAGATACAACTGATCAAGGAACTGCTATCCCTTATTTAGTGAGACTATAATCCCAAAATGTGATACAAAACTATTGATGCTTCAAAATGTACCATAGGTGCTCTTCAGTGTTGATGAACACTATTCATTTTAGGATTTAAAAAATCCAAGGCATGAGTTACAGTTCATGACAATTCAATGATGTCTATGGTGAAATAGATGTAGAGTATGAGAATTATCCACAATATTTGTTTGATTTAGTGATTGGGAGCCACCAAGGTTTATATTTTTAGATATTCAATAGTTACTAATGACTTAGAAGTAAACTAAGTGAGTATTAACAATGATCTTTAAGCTATAGTGAATCTTGATAAAAATAAGAAAAAAAATGTGATTTTAGGTTTTCATCTCAAATATTATGACAAAATTCCAATTAATTTGAGTACATTTGAACCAATTTATGTTATAAAACAACATAAGCTCAAATTATATCACAAATCAAGCAAATTTCAAAGGAAAAATACGAATCATAAGTAAGAACCAAATTTACTTTAAATATTTGCTATTATGATTTGAATAATGTATACTTCCAAATATAGAGCACATAAAAATAAGTATACTTGAGATATTTACAGTTAATTTAGAATTTAACATAAATTAACAACCCTATGACAAAGAATGTAACTTAAAATAAGAAGAATCATTAAAATTCAAGATGACTATCTATAATAGAGAGGTATCATGGAAATTCAAAAAAACTATACAGACAATATTTTTAGAATTCTTTAGTTGTATTAAATGATCCTAGTATACAATTGCTCAAAAACTCTCTCTTACAAATGGTAACCATCTTCCTATTTATAGGAAACATAGGTGGTTAACTAGTTAACTTTCAAAATATCCACATGCAGATAAGGATAGTTGTCCTTGATATAAAGATATAATGTGGAAGGTCACATGTCAACTTTATAAGAAAGAGTATATGCTAACAGACTAGCATATACTTTAAAAAAAGAATATTATTTTAGAAATTTAATTAGTGGACCCTTAAATTATCTCTAAGGAAGTCTTTCACCTTGGTGTATTGCTCCTTGATTAGTTCAAAATCCATTGCAGGCTTCATTAGACAATCCTCTTCTTGATCTAGTAACTTGTTAAATTCATTATCAACCTGAGATACAAGTTCTTCGATACATTATACTTATACAATTTGCTTCCCTATATAAATAATGATATCAACGATCTTCTAGTTATCCTTGGATAAATGACCTTTGTTGTCTCTAATGATCTGGATGTGAACACCAACCTTTTTTTTGAATTCTTCATCACTAATCAGGCCTATAGTAGTGGTTTGAGAAGGTTTAACTAATAGATTCCCTAGATGTTTCTCAATCTGGGTTAGCAAGACTATGCCTCCCTTGATGAATTTATTGACATCATTACTTGAAGTGATCAAATCCTCTTGTTTATCCATCAAAACTACCATGAATATGTCTAGATGTCTAAGTTTGATAATCTTGAAGTCTAATGCTTAATTTTTATTATGTACCTTGATGATCTCCTCCATCTAAACTTGAGAATTTTTCCATTGAGTGATTAAGGCTTATTCCATCTCAGTTTGATGGTTTAAAGCACTCAATCTAAGCTTGATGCTTTTCAAATTCTCAAATGCATCCATCAAAGATTTATTCAACACTTACAATACATCTTCAAGAATTTAAAGGAGGACTTGAACTTCTAAATATTATTTTTCTTTCTCCAAGTTGAGAATCCTCTATTTCATTCCATAAACTCTAGCCAAGATCATGCTTGACTAGGCTAGTACCATACTAGCTATATCTTTTTGAAATATAAGATGCTCCCCTCCTACCTACCCTAGAATTGTGGTTAAGCCCATAAATGGTTCCACCTTCTGAAAGGTGAACTCCTCAGTACCAATAGTAACCTTCTTGGTCACTAATCTCTCAAGAGTTGATGTATCTATATTGAAATAGACCTAAGGGTTAGACTCCTTTACCTATGGTTGTTCAAGAATCTCTACATTTGAACTCTCAGAGGCTCATGGGGTGTCAATCCCTTGGATTTCCTTGTTGTAAAGTATTTGGATGATTCTCTCTACTTGTCTATTTAGAATATCTTGAATTCAAGGCTTGACATTATCCTAAACATTCATGTTAACTCAAGTCAAAGCTAGTGAAGGAGAAAGAGATGGGATTTTCTGCAAATTCTCATAAACAAACAAATCAAGAATAATTGGTCCATAAATAGGATTCTCATCACTAAAGAGGTTAATTTAACTAGTAGGGTGAGTGAAGGTTAACCTATTCCTCTTTATTAGAGCTAGAGGAACTAAGGCCAATTATACATATCTCTTTCCTCCATCTAATGGAACTAATTCTTTACTTGATTCCTCAAATGGATCCTCTTCTTTATCAAAAACATAGGTAGTTGTGATGTTAATAAGGGCACTTTCCACTATTTCTCTAGTTTCCTAAGTAATCATGCTAATAACCTCTATTAGGGAAGAAGGCCTTGGTGGGGATGCCTGAATTTGGGGACCTTCACTAGGTCTATGCTCTATGTTGGACTTTTGAATCACATCTTTACCTTTTCATTTTACATCCTCATTTTGCCCAACCTGGGGTGATTTTTCCAATTCTCTCTATTGAGGCTCAAAGATTATCCTCTAATAGGTGGCTCTTGATGTGCATTCCCAGATGGTCCTAAAAATAAGTGATAATGCAAGGGATGTAGTTTCCATATTTCTCCTGAGGGATTATTATCCCTAACTATCCTATGTTCTAATTTGATGTTATAGTTTTTAACCTGAGACAAGACTTATTCAAAGTTCCTTACCTTTGTGTAAATACCATCTCCCACACCTTGTTAATGTTTGTACTCAGTCTTTGGGACATTTTTATCTTGAATATGGTTAGCCACTTTATCATTGGGATCCCACATCTTAAGATCATCCAATTGGAAATAAAAAGAGTTGTTATACACCACCATGATCTCCAGTTGTTTCCAATCATTGATTACAATTTTGTCAATATCTAAGGGAACGAAATGAACCTAAGCCTTCTTATTCTTCTTGAATATCTAATCTATTCCCTAGATAATTTGATAAGTAATTTCTTACTTTACAAGCTTACTGGGAACATATAAAGGAAATATGTATGGTTGGACCATGATTCCTTCTACCCTTATTACAATGCAATCTAGATAGAACCACACATCCCCCATGGTCTCCACTTGTATTTTGATTAGAGGATGAAGTCTAGGCATAGGGATACTAGTGATTGCCTTAAAAATGACTAGGAAGATACCATCATATATGAATTGCATGTTATTCCTATATTTGAAAATATTCAATTTGGAGTAATGATAGGAAATGGTAGTTCTACCATCAGGGGACCAATTTCAGATGCCAAAAAAATTAATAGAGGCTAGGAGTAAATCCAAGAGGTAAGACATCATAAAGAATTTCTTGGAGTTCTTTCTCTTTATGGATATAAATTTTTTGGCCAATAAAAAACATATTAAGTCTCCAATGGGAGGGGTTAAGCTCCTCTCCAACATGAAATGGACATAAGATACCTAAACATTACACAAATAAGTTATAGAAGAAGCACCAAAGGATCTATTCAATAAATTCATAGCTACCCTAATTCCCTCCCTAAATTTGGAAATATGAATCTCACCATTAGGGGTTTTGAAAACATGGGAACCTTGGATTAACCAAAGTGTTAGGACTGAATCCATGTTTTGGGAATTTATCCATTATCTCAAGGATGGGAGATTGACATGAGGCAAAGGGAGCTTATAGTAAGCCTCAAAGGCCATGTGAGCTATACATGTAACTTTCTTGGTACTTCATGAATAATCCATTCTCCATCTATTCTATAGTCAACAAAAATAGGAACATGAAGGTTAATGCAATGCATTATCTCTAGTTTAATAGCTACATGATGAAGGACTACCATCTAAATTGATAATAGGTCTTTATATCTTTGATGCACTGTAGCATTCCTCTTTTTTCCTTGGAAATTAGTTGTAAATCCTTTATAAAGAAGAATAATTCAAACCAATTATTGATTTCATGTCAATTCAAGGCTGTTAAATCTTACTTTATGTCTCTAAATACCCTTCACCATCTAAAGTTAGATAAATCTCTGATTTAATTTCCATCTATTGCCTACCTATCACTATTTATAACATTAAATTGTAGTTGATTAAAAAATATATCTCACTAAGTCACTTACTCTGAATTCAAGTTACACTTAGTTTGATTTCTATGTGATCAGTTGAATTGACTTAAGTCCTTATTTATAGAGGTTTTAAGGTTTTTAGCTTTAATGATGAAAATATCCAACTCTTGATTTCATACATGCCCCAAATTTGATGGGAGCTCATTATCATGTCGTCTACATTATCGACCATAGGATATCTTTCATTTTGATCTTCCATACCTACGTGGAGCTTATGTGGTAGGGTTCCATGCCTTTCATGGCAAATTTCATAAATGATAGTTGAAGTTTAGTTGTTAGCTTTTAAAATTCCTCTTTATTTTTCTTTGAAAAATTGAATCCAGGTGCTTACATTTCATTGGTCTCTTGATATTTAAGCTCACTAATTATGCCATGTGTCAAGCCCATAAGGCATTTGAAAAGTAATTAACTTTGTTGCATAATTGGATCAAATCTAATGAGAAAGTGATCAACATTGGATCTTGGCTAGGGCTATATCATTAATCGTATGACTTTTTAAAGCACTTCATGCTTGATGCACCATTAGATTAAATCTAGTGAACAATAAATTTTCATTAGATCATGCAAGATGCTTAATTTTTAATCGGTTCCATGATTATATGAATATTAGGCTTAAAAACATCACTGAGAATTTTATATTTTAAAAAACATAAAATGACTTAGGCTAAGATCTTTATAAACTAGGTTTATCTTCATAAAAAACTAGGAATTTCTTAAAAGGTTTTTTGAAATGCCCCATTTGTTTAGGATTTAAAAATTATCTAAGTTTAATTTGATGGGTTTGGTCACATCAAATACATCCTCATAGATATCAAATGATAGGAGCAAACCTACCAAATTTAAGACAATGAAATTTATTGATCCAATAACTGAATGTCACATGCCAAACCCTCAGGAGTTACCAAGACTTTGGGGATTATCTAGGTTAAATTTGATGGGTTTGATCACATCAAATACATCTTGGTAGACATCAAATGATAGAATTGAGCCTATCAAATTTAAGATAATGGAATTTATTGATCCAATAACTTAATGCCACTTGTAAATCCCTCGAGATTTCTTATAGCTTTAGCTTTAATTCACACCATTAGATTAAAACCTTCATTCAAATTATCACCATTGGATCCTTACTGGGGCCAAAATCATTAACTTTATGCCTTTCTAAAAGACTTCAATCTTGAGGCACCATTGGATTAAACCCAAAAATTAAGAATAAAGCATTAGATCTATAAAAGCACATGAACTTTAAGTTAAAACCTGATCATGCATAAAATTTCTTACTATATTTTCCTATGAATGTTTAAATTCAAACTACTAGGGTTTATTGCTTGGGAACCCTGACTTCTTCCATAGAACCTGTAATTAATTACCTCAAAGATGATTATTTAGAAACATTAATCTATAAAACATGATCATAATTAGATACACCAAAGCTCATGTCTTTTTTAAAGATTGGCCCACTTTTAAAATTCAATATCAAAGAATCTTTCACACTTATTCCAAAATATAGAGGTTCTACAAATAAACATAGGGGTCCACTTTTCCAAAAATAAAGATGGGGGGTGTTGGTCTCAATAAATGGTGACTCACAGGGGAAGCATAGTAATATGTTGGAGCACAAGGCTTTGGTTTAAACTTGTACATGAATTTTATATCCCCTTTGGACATATACTCTCTCTTGAATCAAATTTTCGTTGAAACAATTTTCTTATGTATAAAATTAAAATTAGATATTAATACATAAACATGTAGTGTGTGCTTTGATTCCACTTATTCTTTGTCATGAATTTAGAGAAACAACATCTAGGTTCATATCCTTTTGGTCCATTACACTTAACTTTGGGCACTTTAGATATTGTTTATGAATAAAAAATATTAATTTAGGGGAGGCTTGCACATTGCTCTACTACCATCTAGACATCTATATCCCTAATAGAGATACCTTTGGTTCCACACAAGGTCTTGCTCCACTATTAATCAGGTGTCAATAACCCTGATGAAGATTACCTGAATCACCTTTGCTTCTATTTCCATAGATTTTGCAATGATTTTTTTATTTTACATTTTCTAGGTCCTTTTACAAAGGTTAGAGACCAATACATCCTATTTTTAGGGATTTTGTCAAATGCCCTGGCATTAGGATACTCTACTTTAATTGAAACTTTAGTCCATGACAAGGATGTGTTTTAAGTGTAAACATGAATATGAGTTAATAAAATAAATTCACATTGTATACATATGATTCTTCATAAAAACAAGTTTTGATGTAGGATAAGGTTTAAATCTTTGTAGGATATTAAATTCCTATACCAATCTATACTAGTACCTCTGGTTGCTTCATAATACTTTATTGCTACCTCATGTTCACTTTTGTAAGCTCTATACCCACACTTTTAGAAATTCCAAACCAAAAAATAATACCATGAGACCTTACGACAACCAAGAAACACAACCAAGCAATAAAAAAACAAAATTCAAACAAAAAATATATACAAGCCCAACAAGGAAGAAAAAACAAAGAAATAAAGGTAAGTAACTAGCCTACTTATTTTAACTTTAACAATCTTACACATTCACTCCATGAAGACCCCTAATGGAGTAACAACAAAGTAATGCTTGAGGTATTACCCATTGGTGGGTAAAGTAAAGTCTGATCCTTAGAGATTTTTCAACCTAAAAGTGTTTTTGCCCAAGATTTCTACAATTTGGTATGGGCCAATCCATAAAGGGGTGAACTTACCATGTTTACCTTTAGGTTTTGATGCTTTGTCCCAAATAAGGACTAAGTTTCCTTGCCTAAATACCTTCACTTTAGGTCTCTTATAAAACCATCTTTTCATGGTTGATTAGTGTTTGTTGAAGTCTATAAATTAATTTTCTTTAGAATCTTCCATTTGAATGATGTCTAATATCCTAAAATTAACAAGTTCTTGGTTGTCATCCATGTATTCTTGCATGAATGTGAACATAGGCAACTTTAAGGTGATGGCAAAGATAGGCTCTTAACCATGTACTAACAAAAATGGTGAAGCCTTGAGAGCTTGTTTGATCTTGATTTTATCCACCCATAATGCAAACTTAAGAATATTATGCCATGTTTTAGGTGTATCTTCAGTAGATTTCTCGATAGCTTTCATCAGATTTTTATTTGTGGATTCAAAAACACCATTTCTTTAAGGGTATTAATTAGAAGAAAACTTAAGTGCAATGCCTTGGTCATAATCCCATTCTATCATTTCATTAGAAATGAATGTATATCCATTGTCACAAACTAAAGAAACTGGGGTTCCAAATCTAGTAAAAATAATTTCCTTTAAGAAATTGATCACCTCTTCTATTTTGCATTGCTTAGTGGCTACTACCTCAGTCTACCTAGTGAAATAATCCATAGAATTTAGGACATACTTATGACCTTTAGAAGAATTGGGGTTGATTACTCTTAAAAAGTCTAATTCCCATTGTGTGAAAGGTTTATCCACCATCACGAGTTGTAAAGGCATGGCTACTAAAAATTTGGCATGAAATGACACTCCCTCACATTCTTATAAGCATATTTTAAGAGGTTGGGCCAATAATATCTAACCCTAAGAATATTGTGAGCTGTGTTTCTTCTTGAAGGGTGTCCACTTCCCAGCTTTTCATGGAAGGTAGTCATAATCCAAAATGCTTATTCATTTGATACATATCTCAAATAAATTCCCTCAAAGTTCCTCTATATAAGATTCCATTTATGATGAGGTAATGAACTAATTTGAGCCTCAAGGCTCTCTTTTGATCTCTTATAAATCCTAGGGGACAAACACCATTAAAAATAAAATGGATAATAGATTCATACCACTCATTGGGTTGGAAATTTTGTTGATCTAATTACATGACATGGAATTTTGGGTTAATACTAGCGATAATCTAAACTAAATCTTGAAATTTCACTAATTTGGATATTTTCATCTCTATATCATATTCTTGTAGAATTGACATCCACTTGCCTCTTCTTTCTCTGAGCTCATTCTGACTCAACATAAGTTTTATAGCTATATTAGGTAATATGACATGTACCTTGTTTCTAAGGAGGTAATGTCTACATTTTTTTACTACCTTTACCATTGCATAATCTTGATTATCAATCATAAAATAATTCACTTATACATTTTTGAATTTGGTGCTCATGAAATCTATGGGATGCTCATTCCCATCAACTTTTTGAGTTAACATTACAGCCATAGTATGCTTAGAAGCAAATGAATATAGATAGAACTATTTTGAGAAACCAAGACTTATGAGGACTGGAGCTTATGTGATTGCCTTCTTAATTTTAATAAAGGCATTCTTAGATTATTCATTCCAATAAATTATGGCATCTTTCTTAAGCATATCATTCAAAGTTTTGATAATCTCAGTGAAGCTTGAAATAAATGTCCCCACAAAATTAAGCTTGCCAAAGAATGACTTAAGTTCTTTTTAGCTATTGGGAAACCCAATTTTAGAGATGGCCTATACTCTATCAAGATCTACAAAAATACCATCTTTGGAAATGATATGTCCCAAAAATATTTCTTCAATGACACAGAATATACTTTTCTTAGGGTTAAGAGATACACCATACTTTCTCAATCTATCAAATACTTATATCAAATGTATGAAATGTTCCTCTCTATTACTAGAAAATACTATAAGACCATCCATATATATGATGATACATTCAACCACTAAACCTTGGAAATCATGGTTCATGGCCCTTTGAAAAATTTCCCCTACATTAATTAATCCAAAAGGCATTTTATTGCAGGCATATGTTCCCTATTTAGTAGTAAAATTTATTTTCATCCTATCTTATGGAGCAATAAGCACCTAGTTATATCCATAAAATCCATCTAAAAAGGACATCATGGAAGATCCTAAAATACTATGGATAACTTAGTCTAGAGAAGGTAAAGGATAATTATCCTTTTCAAATGCTTTATTTAAATTCCTAAAATCTATGCACAATCTTAATTCTCCATTATTTTTTTCTAGCTGGGACTAGGTTTTCCACCCAAGTGGAATGTCTAATAGGAAACACTATCCTTTCATCCAATAGATTCTTGACTTCTTTAAAAATAATGGGTTTTAAGATATGGTTCACTGGCCTTTACTTCTATCTAAAGGGTTTGCAACCTACTTGAAGAGGTATAATATGAGTAATGACCCTTGGGTCAAATATTTTCAAATATTCATATGACCAAGCAATTACATCTTTGTATTTTGTAAAAAACTCTCTAGATTTTCTATTTTCCATTTCAGTGCAAGCCTTCCCTATATTCACCATTTGGGGTTGATCATGTGGACCAAGGTTTGTCATATGATAATCTCTACCATTTACCTTGGGTTTTTTAGTTGCTTCAAAAATCTTGTCAAAATTAAATAGTCTTTCCAATGAAATCATCCCTTTAGGTATCTTATTGTCACTTAATTTGATGATTTTACCATTATGTTCCTTCTCAAGAAAAGGTTTTTCAAATTCATCAATAATGTGAGCTTCAAAATCTCTAGAATTAGTTAAGAAATATATGATTTGTTGATCATCATTGAAAACTTGGAAATGATATACATTGTCAAGAACTGAAGGACATGGTACTACCCCAATACTGATGCTTTGAGAATCATGATTAGGAATGAGGTTAGTCGTAGCAGAGGTAAGACCATCAATAGTTTTTTTTCTTCTCTTGGAACAACTAAGATGTTGAAGGCATAAAAAGCTTTGATCAGGTCCCACCCCCTAAAATTATATCTTTTTAAGTAAGACAATTTGCACTAGTATTTACTCCTCACTTGGTTAACCACAAGTTTAGAGTCTCCATAGACAAGGAGTTCCTTAAATTTTTGTTTAATGGCAAACTAAAATCCAAGTATGAGATCCTCATACTCAACTAAATTATGGGTGCAAGGAAATCATAACTTATAAGCTACATGGTATTGCTTTTCTAAAGGATCCATCAATACAATACCAACTCTTGATCCTAATTTACACTTGGCACCATCAATATATAACTTCCACAAACAAAAAATTAGAGGATAACTCTTGGAAATAGGTTGTTTTTAAATTTATAAAGTGAAAACTCCTAAATCAGAATCCAAGAAATTTAACCTTCCATTAACAACATTATATTTTATTATCATGTGTTTCATTCAAGGTTCTATTTCCACTCTTATTTGATTTGGTACACCTTTCTGCAGAAGCAACAAGTGCAAGAAATTAGTAGACATATAGCCATTTAAGGTCTTAGTATATTCTCTACTTAAAATCAATCCATAAACACTAGGCATTTCTACCACTTGGATATCAATGAATTATTAAACCCTATGTTCACTAGCCAGTTGTATATGAACATTCGATAATTATCCTATAACCTTAACTCTAGATTTATCTAGTTGAGTGACTACCTTGTTAGAATTGATTAGAGTTAACCCAGGTTATTCACATATCCCAGTAGGCATAATGTTGGTTGAGGCTCCAAAATCTAAAAGATAATTATGAACATTCTTCCCAAACATCCTGACTATAAGTAAAAAAAGTGGACTCTGATTTTATTACTTGTGTAATTACATTTGCACTATCATTCTTAGGGGTATTCCCAATTTTCTTTGACAAATATTTTGAGAGTAAGTCTATTTATTCTATGATCTGAGTTAGCTTGTGCAGAGTGATATTGTAGGTTGTTTTTCAATTTCTAAAGTGAAAACTCCTAAATCAAAATCCAAGAAATTTACCCTTTCATTAACAACATTATATTTTGTTATCATTTGTTTCATTTGAGGTTCCATTTCCACTCTTATTTGATTTGGTACACCTTTCCAAGAAATCCACAAGTGCAAGAAATTAGTAGACATATAGCCATTTAAGGCCTTAGTCTATTCTCTACTCAAAATCAATCCATAAGCACTAGGCATTTCTACCACTTGGATATCAATGAATTTTTGAACACTGGGTTCACTAGCTAGTTGTATATGCACATTAAATAATTATCCTATAACCTTAACTCTAGATTTATCTAATTAAGTGACTACCCTATTTGAATTGATTGGATTTAACCCCAGTTGTTCACATATCATAGCAAGCATAGTGTTGGTTGAGGCTCCAAAATGTAAAAGATAATTATGAACATTCTTCCCAAATACCCTAATTGTAAGTAAAAAAGTGAAGACTTTGATTTGATTACTTGTGTAATTACATTTACACTATCATTCTTAGGGGGCTTCCCAATTTTCTTGGACAAAGATTCCAAGAGTAAGTCTATTTGTTATGTGATATGAGTTAGCTTTTACAGAGTGATATTGGATTTAATCCTTTTCATATCCTCCATAATATTGTACCCATTTTTGCTTGGAGGATCAATAGTTAACTTAGAATAACTTATTTTAGGGGGTTTAGGATTATTCTTAGATGCAGTGTCTTGAGGGGTTCCATAATTATTAGGAGGGATAGAGGTAGTCAATGGTTATTTTTGTTCCCTATTTCTCATAGGATATGTCTTCAAAAATTGTTGGAATGCTTGAATCTCCTTAGGAATATTCTTAGTATCATTATCCTCTTAAAATGTGAATTGAAAAGTTTTCACCATATGCACTTGGTCAGATAGTTTAGATTCAAAATAATTTGTAGCAACATCTTTGTTTGGAACCACTTCAAATGTGTTAAGTTCTTATAAAGATTCAAAATATTTATAAAACTCAATGCAATCAATCTCACCATGATTGGAAGTAGCATGCACCCTAAAATAATTTGGCAAGGAAATATCAGTGAGGTTTATATCCATATTCATTTTGCTAAATGAAGGCTCATTAGCTTTTTTATTGTAGAAACTATCATTCTGAAACCTATTCCTAGGCCTGTTAACTTTTGGAAAGTGAAGTTCCTTCTAGAGTTGTCATTAACATTACCAACCTATTTTTTTAAATATAATAAAATAGTGGCAAGATTTTATACCATTTTTTGTAACCTCAGTATTTTGACCTTGGTTACTATTAATGCCACTCATAGGCACTAAAGCCTTCTAGTAATTATCATGAAATCCATTGGTAACTTGATGGCTTAAGAAACCTAAATTTTGATTAGGGTAGTATGAGTAGTTGGGAATACATTCAAAGCAAGGAATTGGTTTAATGCTAGAGAATTTTGGTTATTACTTGGGAAAAGGTTTAATGTTAGCATTTGAGGGTTAACATTTGGGATAGAATAAGCCATCTATCTTTGGGGTTGCATTTGGTCTCTAATAACCACTGCTTCAAAATAGGCCTGAGCCAATGTGATGATAATTGGAAGGGATATATTTAGAAATAAAAAATTCATGGGTTTAATAACATCTTTATAAGCCTCTAAAGATAAAACTTCATTAGGTTTTATATGGATCCATGGTTCGACTAAACATCTTTTGGAACCTAGCATTAAAGGACCTAATAGGTTCGCTTATATCTCTGTTAATAGTTGTAAATTGATGATAAATGACACAAGGGATTATGATATTTCTAAATTGATTAATAAAAATTGTGTCAAAGTTATTCCTTGAGATAATATAATTATCAAGCAGATTAAGGAACCATTCATATGTAGCATATTTGAATGTAAATGGGAATAACTTACATGTTACATTTTCATGAATAACATTTAATAATCTTAATGAATATTTGAAAGATTTAAGATGTTCTTCCATAGTTGTAATACCAGTTGGACTAAATATTTGCAAATAGTTTTCAAGATTACATGGTAAATCATGAACTTCACCTAGTGTATTGATAGGGGAACTTCCAAGCCATGCCATGTTTTGATGAAGATCAATCACAAGAATCACTTGAAAATTTGATGATGGTAGAGATTTATAATACATACGCTTACCTCTATCTTTCTTAATCTTATGGATTTCAAGTTTGAGCAATGGTTCTCTAGTCTCGGAATGTGATCTAGTCCTAATCCTTGGTAATTTTAGCTTGAAGATTAAGGATCCTATTTTCAAACATGGTGTAACACATTAATTTCCAAAGAATGACAAATAATATGCACACTAAGCTTAATTTTCAAAAAAAAATTCATAAGAGGGTAAAGGACATCAATCTTTAACTAAATAGATTCAAAGATGTACTAAATTATGCAAAGATGATCAATCTTTACAACTTATGACTCAAATAGACCTCTTATTGTCAAAAAATTATCAATTTTGTACAAAATAAGTCATCATAACTCCAAACACTAATAAATTCTTAGCATAAAAATTTGTATTTCTACAAAGGTCACCAATATTTACAAAATTTATGCTAAGAGAAACATAATCATGTAAAATGTAGAGTAATTTTGACCAAATACACCTTAAAAATATTATCTTTAAATAGGCCTTCCTTCTACTGCTAGTGGAGCTTCTCATGTTGATGATTTGAAATGTAACATATGTGCTCTTCAGTGTTGATGAACAATACTCATTTTAGGATTTGAAAAATACAAGGCATGAATTGTAGTTTATGACAATTCAATGATGTCTATGGTGAAATATAAGCAGAGTATGATAATTGTCCACAATATTTGTTTGATTTAGTGATTGGGAGCCACAAGGGTTTAAATATTTAGATATTCAATAGTTCCCAATGAATTATAAGCAAAAAAAAAAGAGTATTAATAGTGATCTTTAAGCTAGAGTGAATCTTGATAAAAAATAAGAAAATAAAAGGGTAAATTAAGAAAGAAACATGATTGTAAATTTTCATCTCAAATATTATGACAAAATTCCAATTACTTTGAGCACATTTGAACTAATTTATGTTATAAAATAGTATAATCATTAATTATATCACAAATTACCTAAAATTCAAATGAAAAATATGAATTATAAGTAAGAACCAAATTTACTTTAAAGATTTTCTATTATGATCTAAATAACCTAGTACATCCAAATACAGAGCAAATAAAATGAAGTATACTTGAGATCTTTACAGTCAATTTAGCATTTAACAAAAATTAACAACCCAATGAAAAAGAATGTAAATTAAAACAAGAATAATCATTCAAATTCAAGATGACTATTTGTAATTGAGAGGTAGCATGGCCATTCAACAAAACTATATAGACAATATTTTTAGAATTCGTTATTTGTATTAAATGCTCCTGGTATACAATTGCTATAAAAACTCTCTTAAAAATGGTAACCATTTACCTTTTTATAAGAAACATGGGTAGTTAACCAGTTAAATTTAAAAATATCCACATTTAGATAAGGACATCTATGCTTGATATAAAGATACAATGTGGAAGGTCACATGCCAACTTGACAAGAAAGAGTAAATGCTAATAGACTAAAATATACTTTACAAAAATAATATTATTTTAGGAATTTCATTGGTGGAACTTTAAATTAACCCTGTTTAAGGAAGTATTTCACCTTGGTGTATTTATCCTTGATTATTTCAAAATCCACTACAAGCTTCATTAGACAATCCTCTTCTTGATCTACTAACTTGTCAAATTCATTATCAGCCTAAGATACAAATTCTTTGATACATTGTGCTTCTAAAATTTTCTTCCCTATAGAAATAATGATATTAAGGATCTTTTGGTTGTCCTTGGTTGAATGACCTTTTTTGTCTTTGATGCTCTAGATGTGAACACCAACCTTTTTCTTGAATTCTTCATCACTAATCAAGCCTATAGTAGTGGTTTGAGAAGGGTTATCTAATAAATTCTCCAAAAGGTTTCTCAATCTATGTTACCAATCCTATGTCTCCCTTGATGAAGTCATTAGCATCATTTCTCTAAGTGATCAAATCCTCTTTTTTATCCATAAAAAATACCATGAACATGTCTAGATGTCTAAGTTTGATAATCTTGAAATCTAATGCTTTCTTTGTCTTATGTACCTTGATGAACTCCTCCATTTGAGCTTAATAATTCTACCATTGAGTGATTAAGGCTTGTGCTATTTCAAATTGATGGTTTAAAACACTCAATCTAAGCTTGATGATTTTCAAATTCTCAAATGCATCCATCAATATTTAATCAACACTTGCACTACATCCTCAGGAATTGAAAGGAAGACCTAAGCTTTTAAATCTTATTTTTCTTTATCCAAGTTGAGAATCTTCTATTTCATTCCTTGAACTCTAGCTAAGGTCATGGTTGATTAAGCCAGTACCATACTAGCTACATCTTCTTGAAATATAGGATGTTCCCTTATTGCCTACCTTGGAATAGGAGTTAAGCCCACAAGTGGTTACACCTTTTGAAAGGTGAACTCCTTAGTACCAATAGTAACCTTCTTAGTCATTACTCTCTCAAGAGTTGATGTATCTATATTGAAATGGACCTAAAGGTCAAACCTCTTTACCTATGGCTATTAAAGAATCTCTACATTTGAACTCTTAGAGGATCCTAGGGTGTCAATCCCTTAGATTTCCTTGTTATGAAGGATCTGGATGCTTCTCTCTATTTGTCTATTCATAATATCCTAAATCCAAGGATTGACATTATCCTAAACATCTATGTCAACTTGAGTCAAATCCAATGAAAGAGAAAGAGATGGGATTTTATAAAAATTCCCAAAAATAAAACAATCAGGAATAGTTGGTCCATAAATAGGATTCTCATCACTGAAGAGGTTAATTTCACTAGTATGGTGAGTGAAAGTTAACTTAGGCCTCTTTCTTAGAGCTAGAGGAAATAAGGATAATTCTATCTGTCTCTTTCCTCCATCCAATGGAACTAATTCTTTGTTTGATTACTCAAATGGATCCTCTTCCTTATCAGAACCATAAGTAGTTATAATATTAAAAAGGGCATTTTCCACTATTTCTCAAGTTTCCAAAGAAATCATGCTAATAAACTTTATTGGGGAAGAAGGCCTTGGTAGGGATGCCTAAATTTGGGGACCTTCACTAGGTCTATGCTTTATGTTGGACTCCTAAATCACATATTTACCTTTTCTTTTTACATCCTCAGGTTTCCCGACCTGGGGTGACTTTTCCAATTCTCTTTGCTAAGGATCAGAAGCTTATCCTCCAATAGGTGGCTCTTGATGTCTAGTCCTAGATGGTCTTGGCAATAAGTGATAATGTAAGGGATGTAGTTACCATATTTATCCTAAGGGCTTATTATCCCTAACCAACCTATATTCTAATTTTATGTTGTAGTTTTTAACCCTAGACAAGACTTTTTCAAACTTCCTTGCCTTTGTGTAAATATAATCTCCTACACATGGTTGATGATTGTATTCAGTCTTTGGGAAATTTTTATCCCAAAAATGGTTAGCCACTCTATCATTGGGGTTCCACATCTTAAGATCATATAGTTGGAAATCAAAAGAGTTCATATGCACCACCATGATCTCTAACTATTTCTAATCCCTGATTACAATTCTATCAATATCGAGTGGAAAGGGATGAACCTAAGCTTTATTATTATTCTCGCATATCTAATCCATTCCTTGGATGATTTGATAAGCAATTTATTACTTTGAAAGCTTACTAGGAACATATATAGTAAATCTATATGGCTGGACCATGATTCCTTTTATCCTTATTATAGTGCAATTTGGATAGAACCACACATCCCCCATGGTCTCCAGTTGTCTTTTAATTAGAAGATGAAGCTTGGGAATAGGGATATTAGTGATTACCTTAAAAATGACTGGGAACATACCATCATATATGAATTACATGTGATTCCTATATTTAAAAATATGCAATTTGAATTAATGATGGGAAATAGTAGTTCTACCATCAAGGGACTAATTTCAGATGCTAGGAAAATTAATAGAGGCTAGGAGTGAATCCAAGAGGTAAGACATCAGAAAGAATTTCTTGGAGGTATTTCTCTTGATGGCTATAAATTGTCTGGCCAAGAAAAAAATTGTTAATTCTGTAATGGCAGGGGCTAAGCTCTGCTCCAACATGCAATGGACATAAGATACCTAGACCTTACTCAAATAGGTTGTAGAAGAGGCACCAAAGGATCTATTCAATAAGTCATATCTAACTTAATGCCCTCCCTAAATTAGGTAATAAGAATCTCACCATTAGGGGTTCTAAAAACATGGAAACCTTGGATTAACTAAGGTGAGAGGATTGAATCCATGTTTTGTGAATTTGTCCATTCTCTCAAAGATGAGAGATTGACATGAGGCAAAGGGAGCTTATAGTAAGCCTCAAAGTCCATGGGAGCTATGCATGCAACCTTTTTGGTACCTCCTTCATGAATAATCCATTCTCCATCTATTATATAGTAAAAATATAGGAAAAAGAAGGTTGATGCAATGCATTACCTCTAGTGTAGTAGTTGTATGGTGAAGGCCTACTAGATGAATTGATACTAGGTATTTATATCTTTGGTGCACCATAACATTCCTCTTTTCCTCCTAGGAAATTGGTTACAAATATTCTATAAAGAAGAATAATTTAGAATAATTCTTGATTTCATGTACATTCTTGGCTATTAAATATAACTCTGTGTCTCTAAAGACCCTTCCTTCACCATTTGAAGTTAGATAAAGCTTTGCTTCAATTTTCATCTATTGCTTGCTCACTGCCATTGATAATATTGAATTGTAGTTGATGAAAAAAAATATGTCACTAAGGCACTTACTCTCAAATCAAGTCACACGTACTTTGATTTCTATGTCATCAATTGAATTGACTTAAGTCCTTCTTTATAGAGGGTTCATGTTTTTTAGCTTTAATGGAAAAAATATCCAACTCTTGATTTCATACATGCCTCAAATTTTATGAGACCTCATTTTCATGTCTTCTACATTATTGAGCATAGGATATATTTCAATTTGATCTTCCATACCTACATGGAGCTTATATGGTAGGGTTCCATGCCTTTTGCATCAAATTTCATAAATGCTAGTTGAAGGCTAGCTATTAGCTTTCAAAAGTCCTCTTTATCTTGATTTTAAAAACTAAATATAGGTCCTTCCATTTCATTGATCTTTTTATCTTTAAGATCACTAATTAGGCCATGTGTCAAGCCCACAAGGCCTTTGAAAAGTCCTCAACTTCATCACACTATTGGATCAAATCCAATGAGTAAGTGATCACCATTGGATCTTAGCTAGGGCTAGATCATTAAATGTATGCCTTTTTAAAGGACTTAGGGCTTGATGCACCATTGGATTAAATCCAATGAACAAGTTATCACCATTGGATCCTGTAAGATGCTTACCTTTTAATTAGTTTTATGATTATATGAATCTTAGGCTTAAAAACATCATTTATAATTTTATGTTTTAAAAAACACAAAATGACTTAGGCTAATATATTTACAAAATTACTTGGAATATGATCTTTATATACTAGGTTTGTCTTTATAAAAATCTAGGAATTTCTTAAAAGGTTTTTAGAAATTCCCCCTTTGTTTAGGCTTTAAAAATTTCTCTAAGTTAAATTTGATGGGTTTATTCATGTCAAATACATCCTTACAGATGTCAAATGATGGAATCAAACCTATTAAATTTAAGAAAATGGAATTTATTGATCCAATAACTAAATGCCACGTGTAAAACCCTTGGGAGTTCCCAAGGATTTGGGGACTATCTAGGTTAAATTTAATGGGTTTAGTCATGTCAAATACATCCTCATAGACATCAAATTATGAGATTGAGCCTATCAAATTTAAGACAATGGAATTTATTGATGTAATAATTGAATGTCATGTGCAAAGCCCTTGGGAGTTCTTGAAGATTTGGCTTTAATTCACATCCTTAGATTAAACCTATAATTAAATGATCATTTTTGGATCCTTAATAGGGCCAAAATCATTAAATATATGACTTTCTAAAAGACTTCAAGCTTGATGCACTGTTAGATTAAATCTAGTGAACAAGAGTAAAGTGTTAGATATGTAAAAGCACATAAACTTTAAGTTAAAACCTGAACATGCATAAAATTTCTTTCTATATTTTCCCATGATTTTTTAAATTCAAACCATTAGGGTTTATTTCTTTGGAACCCTAACTTCTTCCATATAACTTGCAATTAATCACCTTAAAGATGATTATTTAACAACATTAATTTATAAAACATGAACATAATTAGATACACCAAAGCTCATATCTTTTTTAAAGATTA
The DNA here is from genome assembly GCA_037957365.1 of Torreya grandis. Classification (NCBI taxonomy): domain Eukaryota; kingdom Viridiplantae; phylum Streptophyta; class Pinopsida; order Cupressales; family Taxaceae; genus Torreya; species Torreya grandis. The sequence continues at coordinate 53,459 of JARHVA010011038.1, forward strand.
ATATACTTTTAAAATTTAATATCAAATAATATTTCACACTTATTCTATAATATAGAGGTTATAGAAATAATCACAGGGGTCCCCTTTTCAAAAACGAAGATGGGGGGTGTTGGTCTCAACAAAACCCTCTCTAGCTGAGCAACCACAATAACTAGACTTTTATCAAGTTTCACCTTGCAAGGAGGATAAAAAAACCTATATTATAAGAAACCATAATAACACATAATAATGTAACATCTCCTAAATATTGATTTCTTACCAATCTGATGGAGATATAAAGTATATCAACTCTCTTCAACTCTGCACACTTAATGCATCAAAAGCCACCTTTTGGATCACTCTTCACTCCTTAGAAATAAATCTATCACCACATCAAAAAAATGACCAAATGGTCATACACATATTCCATAATATACTCTTCTCATCAACCCATCCATTGGGCACACTATCTCTCCTCTATTCTTCACTTTAATGCTCACTCTTCTCACACAAACCTAGAAACCATCTCCTTTAGTTTCTCTATATATAGAGCCTTCATGATAAATAACTTATTTGTCAGCCATTATACTTTTATTAACATTTAATTATTCTCTAAAATCAATACATGCATAAAAATAATCTTCATATGTTGGCCATAGCATCTACGAGTCACCTTTAAGCAACTACGCCTTTCAATTAGGCCTTTATATCTCTTATAGGTCTCATGGAGACCTATTCACCCATTTAGCACATCATTGATAAAAATAAGAGCATAATACTACTTTTAAATGTATGTTTCCAATCCACATTACCCCTTTAACATCCTCAAATGATCATAGTCATCTCTACTTACCTCTGTGTATTCTCAATCAACTCAAATAATGACCTTGTACATAGGAACTCTATAAACAAACACACAATCAACTTATTAATAATTTTTCATAATCAAGATAGATTGATAACACATAAAAAATCCATATATATGATCCTAATAGAGTCTAAAACACTCTATAATAGCTAATTCATCATGAAACATCAAAGGAACATCAACACAAGCTAAATTATCCTTCTCAGGTCACTTTCAATCTATGCTCAAACACATAGTAACATTTAGAGAAAAATATATTTAACTCTAATAATAAGCACAACATATAATTAGGTTCACTATATGTTCCATGTATTCCTCTATAATTTCTATTTTTACAACATCATCAAATTTATCTTGGATCAAAAGTTATAGCCAAAATATAAAGCACTAGTTTTTTCTCTTTATAAAATTCAAATGCCAAAAGTCACAGTTAAACCTCAAACACCTTGCCATAATTTTATGTCCTTTATACTTATATCAATAATGTAATATTTATCTTATTTTAAGGAGCTCCATATTTAACACTATTAAGCTTTGAACAAGTTGACCACTTTGACTCCACTTGCATTATCGGTCTCAATCGCATGATTAAATGTAAACCATTAGATACTTATATTTTACCTTTGCTCAATGTTAAACCTCAAAAACTTCTTACCATATCAATAATTATTGACATTTTGGAGAAAACACACTTTATTTATCTCCTTGAGATTTTCTCTAACTTTGCCTTATGCAAAATTGACTATGGGAACCATTTTAATCTATCTAAGAAGCCAACTTTGAACCTCAATAACTTTTGCTACGCTTAGACACATGATCTAAGATTTGAATCATAAGATAAAATTTCATAATATAATCTAACCATATATCAATAATATCCTAAAACCTTCATTTTTTAGATATATAATTCCATTAATATACCTATTTAGATTTTCTACCATAAATCCAACTATGCCTAGAAATGCTTGGAAAGCCAACTTTGCACATGCATATATTTTGGTGTGCTTCATTACATGACCTAAAATTTAGCACTTAAAAACTAATTAAAAAAATAAACAAACCCATATGACCATTTTATCCTAAAACCTTCATGTGTGTGAAATATAACATCATTAAACTACTTACTTAACTCTATTTGAACTTAGAAAACATATTCAAACTTCCTTGGAGGTCGACTTTGAACTTGCATATATTTTGTTGCACTTTTTTGCATGACCTAAAATTTATAAAATAGTAACTTAAAAAATATATATATATAACCATATGATAAACTTATTATAAAATTACCACATGTACAAAATATGAATATATCAATATGCTTACTCGGCTCTACTTGAGCTCCTTTGTAAATTTGGCTAAGTATGGAAGCTTAGTGAATTTTGTATATGAATGCAAATTTGTACCTACATATCTTTGGTTTTGCTTCAGCACATGACCTAAAAATTAATCCATATAATATTGGGACTAATTTTATCACAACCATTTGAACTTCCCTTGACTCATTTACACGTGTGAATGCTAACATCATCAATCTATTCACTCAGATTTCTTTGCCACTAGACCCAAAAGGTCTAGATGAAAACTATGGAATACCAGGTAAATTCCACTCATGCACACAAGAAATCAAAGAATAAAATATATCTTATTGGACCAATTACAAATCCTCAAATCATCATATTCATCCCTAATCATTCATAACCATGCCAAAATAGAAGATCAACCAAACCTACATAAAGCATAATAAGATAATCACATTGCATACTTTGTCATTTTCACTCAGACTATCAAGGCACTTCATCCAATCACTTGGACACATTTATGATATCACTATGAAATCACTGAAAACTCTCCAACACTTAATTGATATTTCACCAGAGTTGGCATCCGAACCTCGTTCTAAATTTGGTTTTGAGAATATACTTTGATTATCCATTTATCAATGAGGGCTTGCTCAATTTTTAGTTATTTGTCAATGATATCTTCAAAATGTATTTACATAATGAAGTATGAGATTATAAGTTATATATAATTTCAAATGGGTATTACATACTATTGAAAATTATTTATTGGGGAGATTATGTGAGAATTGAATGGCCAATGTGTGCCACCATTGCAAGTAACTAACAAAATTCTCTCCTCCTCTTTATTTAGAATGATATGATTCAACCATATTGACCCCATGTTATATGTTATAGGAAAAAAAATTCACAAAATTTTCAAGATAAATTATCAAATTTATCTACAAAAAGTTTTTGGTAGGTGTAGAAACCACTCCAAAGCTTGCCCAACCAAACTATGGGGAAAAAAGCAAAGAAAATACACACTATTATATGTTGACTCCAAAAAAGTAATGGAGAACTCTTTTAAGTGATCTTTTGTATCAAATTTCCATGTATATTTATTGAATTTAGGATTTTCAAAAGTATTTGTGAATGGTATCTGAAGATAGTTCATATCAAAGTTATAAGAGTAAATGTCATCCAACTTGAACTTCTTACTATGATTTCCTCCTTCGATGTCAGAAACTACATCTTGTACCTATTAAAATTCTTGGAAACTAGTGATAAATTTAGAATGAGTGGTCATATGTTATGGGGTATTCATATGTGGATTACCTTGACCTAGATAAAATGGTGGTATGGTGTATTGGGTAATTTGTACCCAAGTAATTCTACCAAGAATGTTCACCCTTTGATAGGGGTTATATTTTTTATAGGGCAATTTTTGTTGGTAAGGAAATTTTTATTGAGTGTGATGTAAATTTGGATGGAACTATGGTTAGAATGGAGGGATGGTTTATTGGATATTTAATTAGGCTTGTTGGGAATGGAAAGAAACCTACTATTCATTCATAAGAATTTATTAGATGAATGGGACATTTACTAGTTAGGTGAAATATGTTGGTGTCTTGAAGAGGTATATTTACGATTATAAGTAGTGTGTGGTTGACTAACAAGAACGTGTTGTTGATTTTATGACATATATTGGGGATAGTTTCCCCATTTTGAGGTAGAGGATTGGTTTCCACTTATTGAAGTAGGGGATTGATCACAACTTATTGAAGTGGAGGATTGGTTTCCACTTGTTGAAGTGGGGGATTGGTCACCACTTGTTGAAGTGGAGGATTGGTATCCACTTTTTGATTTAGGGGATTGGTATCCACTTGTTCTTATGGCTTAGAGTTTTTCACAACCTATTATTGAAAAGTGTTCAGAATGTTAGAAAAAATAACTTGTTGGGGAGATGGAAGAATGGTTTGTTGGATTTTTGATGACACTTGACATGGATTAGAACATGCTAGTTGAGAATTATCAACTATGTGTTGGGAAGAGTCCATGAGGTAATCTATATAAATATTAGCTAATAGATTAATTTTAGATATAGGTGTGTTAAATAAATTAGAGACTAATGTGTTACTAGTAAAAACATTGGTATTGGGTGTTAGATGGGCTAGATATTTTTTTTGAAGTTCAGTTGGGTTTAGCTCTTTAAGTGGTGGTTTTTGAATATCAAGAGTAGATAAGGAGTTACATAAAGTATCCAAGACCTAACTAGATTATTATATTTGAGAGGTAATGAATTGGGTTTACAAAGGTGAGTCAACAAGCTAAACTTTTCCTTCGGTAGATGTTATGAGGGATTAACTAAAGGCTGATATAAGAGCTTGACTTTGGTTAAGATTAACTTGATTATCTAGTAATGCAAGGGGTATATCTTCAAGATATCTAACCAAATATCATAATTTTTATAATGGAAATATAATTATAAATTTATCATTTAGATATAATAATATTATAATGTTTTTATATTTATCATAAAAAAAGAGTCATGTAAATTGGTCTTGTCCATAGTCTACACTAGATGGCACATTTGGGAGGTATTGTTGATGTTGGCCAAGTTCAACATTGGATAGTATGTTGGTGAGGTATTGCCTCTCTTATCCTTGGTTAGTATTATATGGTGTATTTATGAGGTAATTTTTATTTACCTCTTATTCAACATTATGGTCATATCTATATGGATTAAAAATTACATCCTCATTGAAAGATGGGTTATAAATACTTCCACTACAAGTATACTTTGACATGTTTTGGTTTATGATATTCAACTTGGATTAAATTTTGATGGTCATTTTTATTAGGATTGAAAATTGTGATTATGATTAGAATAGGATGCAATTTTTCAAAGTAACTTATTTTGGTTTCATTGAGGTGAATGTCAAATGGTGAATGGTTCAATCAAAAGTTGTGTCAATGTAAGTGGTTTAGAAAGATGGTTATGTGAACCAAATTTATGTATGTATATCAAATTATTTTTTTTAAAAAAGGTTACAAGTGATAAATATTTAGATTTTTCAAGTGTTAAAACTTAGAAATGATCTTGAACTATGTTGGGATAATAAAATAGATAAGTAAAGTTGTGCAGGATATTCTTAAAATATTCATGTGTTATGTAGGGAATTGATGTCTATATGTATTTTTTCCTATCTTCCATGAGTTGGAAAGGAATATAAGATAAACAGTATCCTCTCTTTGGTACTAATTTATGAGAATAATATGAATAGTTAGGAACTATAATGACTATATATATATGTATGTTTGTATGAATAAGATGACCCTTTTGTTAAAATCAATATAGACTTTATAATTATGGTTATCTATTATATTTATTATTTTATTTATTATATACATTATCATGTTTAATTTTTGGTTTAATCTTATCTAAAATTAATCTGAATGCTCTGCATACCTTAAGAAAATTATGGTTTAATCTTAGTTCTATCTATCACACTATAATTCTTCTATGTCATGTCTCTACTAATTATGAATTATTTGTACCATCATATGCAATATAATAAAACTTAGATATCCTCATCCTTAGCATGTTATCTTGCATCAGTAACCTCTTCTAACAATGGTGTGGTGAGTGTGGAAACACTCCTTCTAGAGGAAACTATGTTAAGATGATTACTAGGATAGTAAGATTTTGAAACACGGTTACACTAGAAAATATGGCACTTTGTAAAATAAAAAACTAAAAGGATTGGTCTTACCACAAATGAAATCATTCAAGAGCCATCTATGGAGAAATATATAAAAAAATTTGGTGTGAATTTCTTGAACTGCTAACCAATTGGTTGACAAGACTAGAATACTACTATTTCAATCCCATAGTGAAAGAAACTATTACCTAGATGGAAGAAAAGATAGACTAGTTGTTAAAACTAGAAATTGATTGGATGTGAGAAATAGACTACTAGGTTTCCACCACCTATATAAATATATCACCAAGTTTATAGTGAAAGGATATATATATTTAAAATCTTTGCATGACCATTTTGTTTGAAGAATCAGAGGAATTGTTTTACAATTACTACCTCTCTTGTTGAAGATGTTGGTTGTCGATAAGTCCATGGTGCCCATTCTAGCTAATATAGAGTAGTCACTTCAGGCATATGGGGATGTGTGTGCATGATGGTGATTGTTGGATATATGAGTAAGTAGAGATTGAGATTAAATATAGAATGGAAATGTGAGGAAAGAAGATTTAGAATAAAAATTTGGATTCATAATGGGAACTAAGACAATAGAATAAAGGGAATAAATAGAAGAATACTCAAGTAGTTGTGATTAAAATTAAGAGTAATAGTAGAGTAGATGATTAATGAGTGCATATATGTGATGAATGAGATGATGAATAAAATATGAATAAAGAGGATGATGATGGATGCCAAAAAATACAACAAGAGAATGAAGAACGAGATGAATATGAGATGTGCAAAGAGGAAGATGAGAGTAGTTTAGGAATAAAATAGATAGAACATAGAAATAGTTCACAACTAAAATAAAGGGTATTGTAAGAAGATGAATAATTATGTAGAGAAAAAAGTTAGTCATAGGTTAATTATAGGTTAAATAATAGTAGAGGATAATCCATTGGAAATAATTATTCACCAAAAGTGTATGCATCCCTATAGCCCAATCTTTTATATTCTAGTAGAAGTTTTTAGCCAGGTGAGCAGGAAGATAAGAATTGGGAAAGACCATTTTTAGAGAAAGTAAAATGTTGGGGTATGTAAATTCACACAAAACCAATAAGGAAGGATTTGAAGGTCATATTATTATTTGAATTTAAAAAACAATAAGAAGGAATCATAGTCAAATAAAGCACACATGATAATTCTTATGATGCATAGAGTAGTACGTAAGCAAGATCACTTAGAACACAAACACCTATAATATCAACTACATAAAATAATCCACTCATACTAGTCAATATCATGAATTAGTTAGGAGGATTCTTAAACTTAGCCATCTATAATAGGTCCATGGACCCTGAACAATACCTATTAACTTGTAAAATGAAATGGCAAGTTAAGGTAATCACTAATGAAAATTTAGAAAAGTTTGAATTAGTAGGGGATCTAGCTATGAGAGAATTGGATTTCATATATAAAAGAGATATTTAATAAGAAATTTTAAAATATGTTCAAGATTGGCTCATCATATAATTTAAGATTAAGAAATGAACTAGCCAAACAATATAGGACCTAAAGGAGATAAGAAAAAAGTCTAGAGAATCTATTTATGATTATGATTACAAATTTTATGATGTAATGAATGAAGTAGAATTCACTTTGATAGATAAATACAAAGTAGCATTGTTCATTGAAGGACCATGAAACATGATTTGGTTTACCACTACACAATCCCAATAGGAGATAAAATTAGATGTTAGAGTTGATGCACTACGTGTAGAAAAAATTTAATATTATGGAGAAGCCCTTATTTCTAATTCTAAAATTAAAAACACACTATAGACTTTCATGAAAATAATGGAGAAATACCATGAGGTGGATAAGCCTTAATTAAATCTATGTTACACAGAGTGCATAAAAAAAGGACACCATCAAAATTATTTTCCTAAAGTCAAGACAAAATTTTGTGAACTCTATTAGGTAGTAGGGCATGTCATGACATAATGCCATATTCTATAGTAATACATCAAGAATCCATAGAATATATATTGTATTTTTTTCAAATGAACTAACCATGATGAGAAGAACTATAGATATTTATAGGAGCTTAAAGAGGGCATCTCCAAAAATGTATTTATCATTTCAATGCAACAAATATCCTTGGTGAAGCATGAAAGCCCAAGCCTAGAAGTTGATAAGATATATGTAACCCAAATAGGTCCATAATGGATTTTGAGTTCACCATAGTATTAGCCTCATGGTCTAGCTAGATGGACTCCTTCACTGAGTTGGACACCTCCATCTCCTTAGTACCAATATGTATCACCTTGGATTTTACCCATAACATAGCAAAAACAAATAAATTGAACCTCTCTAGCTTCACATCAACAATTCAACATGGGAGATAACAAGCAATAGTATCAACATTAGAACTCTATATAGAAATAAGGAGGATATTGAGGGAGATATCAATCTAATAGAAGAGGATTTCAAGGAAGTTATAGAGGAGGATACCAAGGTGGTAAAGGTAATAACTATCAAATACCTCCTTTGTAATGTTATATATGTGATGAATATAATCATGATTAATGCAATTGTTTGATGAACCCATAATGATAGTCATATTGAACATACTGTAGAGTTTTTAATCAGCATCACAAAAAATATTATCTTATTTAGAGAAGAAGAGAAAGGATAAAGCTATCCAAAATGTAAATATGGTAAGTGCATAGCCTAAATAAAATGCATTTATAAATGCTATGACACAACAATCACATATATAGAAAGGTTGTCCTCCACTTGATATGCCTCAATATTAGGGTATCAGAAAAGTTAAATAGGATAAATATCTAGATTTAGCTACAAAAAAAATCTTATGCACAAAGCTACACAATTATTAAAGAACATTCAGCATCAAGAAACTACTAATGGTGATGTTGTAGTAATTGATGCACAAATGTATGGTAAAATTATGTGAATTCTATGACAAGATGGATTTTTCACTATTCTCATGGATCTCTTGAAACTTTTGATTACTCTATGTAATGAAGACATATCACATAACATCATGAACCTACTACATAATATTTTGGAATGTACACAATGTGGTCAATAAAGAATAAAAAAACTAGTCTAGTATGTTAAGATGAAGAAACCCTAAGATGTTCACACATGGATTGATATTAAGGTTGCTAGTTATGAGATCCCAAATGCTATCTTTGATTTTGGTAGAATGGTTAATATGATTCCTAGATCCATATGGGAAACTATTGGATGACCAACTCTTAACTACAACCCAGTGACTTTGAGCTTAATTAATTATGGAAAAGTTGAGCCTATTGGCAGATTGGAGTTCATCAAAATCAAAGTTGTATACTTGTCTCTGCAAGGGGACTTTAAGGTCATAGACATGAATACTATAAAAATGTACTACCCTGTGCTTATAGGAAAACAATAGTTGTATGATGGATAAATGACTATCAATATAATGCACAACCAGCTTGAGGCACATTAAGTTAATTAAGTTATTATCATACCTCTCAATAGAGTGCACAAGCCTTACATAATTCTAGCTAAAATAGACTCCCCTATGTTTCAAAAGAAACTAGTTAGATGAATGTCATTACTAAGAAGAATCCAAAAGCTCTACATGTAGCTAAATATAACTTCTTATACTAGCATGCTAGACCATAAGTACAGTCACTGATCACTCAGTAACTCAAGATATTAGAATAGTGGAGGCCCAAACTAGTAACTACAAAACCAATGGTAGATCAGTTTGTCATTGAAGAATGTGCCTCTATGTCTTCAAAATATCCCACTCAGCCAGAAGCTGATTTCTTATATCAAGTTGATAATCACATAAAAGACTACATAGAGCCCACAAAGAAAGACACTTTATCATGGTAGTCAATTTCATTTATCAATGGAGATTTAGATACCCACCTCCTCAATTGGGTTTGAGGTGATCATGAAATTTGGCTAATGTGAAGGGTCTTTAAGCCCAAGTGATAATTACCTATGTACTATGTAATAGAAGACATCAATGATTTCATTATATGTTTGTAAGTCCATGTTTTGACCATCAATCACTGAGTTAGTGCTTTAAATTATGATCTAAAGGGAGTTGATAGAACATGGTCAACAACTCAACATAAAAACCAACTTGAATGGGATGATGCTTGTGAGCTCATGATCGATAGGTTTTAGTTGCCACAATTCATCTACAGTAGTTGGCCATTATTTCAATAAGGTGAGTTATTCAAAATTCATGTACATAAGTGTGTTGAATTTTTGAATGAGAAACATTTCACACTAAAATATTGGGTCTATATCTACCACCATACACTTTCTCCACTACCAACAACATGGTACATGCACCAAGAATGTAGAAGAGAAACCAAGTATTGGGCATAAGTTTAGAATGATTTTATATAGACTTTTGTGTTTTAAGATGAAAATCCATTAGTCCACAATGTATTTCATAAAATCAAGTATTTTTTGTGCCATAGGTGTGCAGAAGACTTAAGCACTACAACAAAATCTACTCCACAGAAAAACATAGCCTCTAATCTAAAGGAATATTTACAAAGGTACAAATTTTCTAAGAAGGAAGAACAAGCTCTGACATAGCCTTGTCACCACATAAAAAATGAGGCATAGGATATTGAATATTTAGATTCTAATGGTGACCTAGACCTGAATGATTTATTTGAGCCTGAACAACCTACAGAACCACTCAAGGACACCAGTGCAACACTAACTGAGGAAGATAAGATGTACAACATCTAAATTCATAAACATGAAGGGAAAAAGAGTATACAAGAATATATAGATGATGAAAAATGTAATATTTATCGATAGCCTATGAAGAAACATGTCACTAACATTAGAATTGAGGAGGTTCTAAAATTGGCAAGCATAAGTGATTACTATATAAAAACTAAAATTTTAGAAGTTCTAAAACTCCTAAGGGATTACCAAGATTTCTTTCCCACAAAATTCTCAAAACTTCAAGGATTAGAATCATCTCTTGGTGAGATTCACATTGAATTGAAGGAGTGTACAAGGCCAATCAAGAAGTGGCCATATAAGTTTAATCCAAATATGAAACTAAAAGTAAAGGCCAAATTGGATAGAATGTAGGATGAATGAATAATATATCTAGTATAAAAATCCAATTAGGTAATCCTTATGGTAGATCAACCCAAGAAAATAAGATAAATATAAGTATGTGGGGACTACCACATTCTGAATGATGTTTACGTAAATGATCCATTTTTAATACCTTTCATAGACAAAGTTTTAGAGTCTATCATAGGACAAAAAAGTATATTATTTCATGGATTGGTTAAGTGAATATCATCATATTTAGATTGTGGAGGATGATAGATCCAAAACAAATTTTGTAATAGAATGGGGTTCTTTTGCATACAAGGTCATGCCTTCTAGCCTTAAGAATGCACCTGCAGTGTTTTCTCGCATAGTGGTTACAACATTAAAAGATTTCATTCATGACTTCCTAAAAGTTTACCTTGAAAATTGGGTAGTCTTATCCCTATTCAAAGATCATTTATCTAAGATGTGTTTAATGTTATAATGATGTCGAGCCCTATGCATCGCTTTAAATTTCAATTCATGCTTATTTTTTTACACCATTTGGAGCTTTACTTGGACATGTAATATACGATGAAGGCATTATGTTAGATCATGCAAAACTCATAGTAATAATAAGTATGCCTCCACATGTTATTTCTAATAAAGTGTGATCTTTTTTTAGACATACATGATACTATCAAAAATTTATCAAAGGCTATGTAGCTATTTCATATCTACTAAAAACTTTGTTGTGAAAAATATAAAACTTTATCTAGACCTTAGAATGTCTAGCAACTTTTATTGAGTTGAAATAGTGACTAGTTACTATGCCCATATTAGTTTTTATAGATTGGAATAAGAATTTTCATGTACATGTATATTCTTTGGACATAACAGTTAGTGTTGTACTTGTGCAACCTAGAGATGGTGCACCTGACCATCATATCCACTTTTTTAGACAAAAAATATCTTTTGTAGAGAAAAACTATACAACCATTGAGAAAGAAGCATTGGCCATCATGTTCATACATTAAAAATTCTAGTATTATCTACTTCTAACACCATTTGAATTATTTACTAACCATCAATCCATATGATATGTATTCAACAAAATGATGCTAGGAGGACAAATTCTCTAGATAGTTGATGTTATTCCAAGAGTTTTAATTCTGCATAAATGTCAAGCTAGGAAGGGAGAATGTAATCCTAGACCACCTTAATCATATACAAAATGGGGAAGATTTATAAGAATTACAAGAAGAATCTCTTGACACCAATATTTTTCAAGTCTCTATGATTCTTAAAAACTTTGAAGCCATTGCCAACTTCCTTGAGCAAGGAATATTTGCTAGACACTTTTAAGAATGGGAAAAAAAGTAATTTTTGACTAGAGTACTACCATACACAATCATTAAAAGACTTCTATATCACTTGGGAGAGGATGAAGTCCTACACAGGGTGTCCTTGAACATGAATGACCTCAACTCATAGAGGAAGCTCATCAAGGAGTCATAAGAGGACATTTCACAGGAGAGGCTAAAACTATAAATGTTATATAGAGTGGACTATGATGGCCAATTTTTTTCTAGGATGCACATAGAGTTGCACAATAGTGTGATGTCTATCAATGCATGGGTAAAGTACTCTAGGAAGATGAGATGTCATTACAGGCCTTGTTAGTAAAGCATCCTTTTGAGTAATGGGGGATTGATTTTTTTAGACCAATCAATTCACCAAGTGTATCAAAGTAAGGTACATTATTAACATGATAGATTATTTTATTAAGTGGGTTGAAGATGTTGCCACACCTAGCTATGGTGTGAAGGATATAGTGAAGTTCATATATAAAAATATCATTACCAAGTTTGGATGCCCTATAAATTTAGTCAATGATAGAGGAACACACTTTCTAAATAACACCATCAAGGCCTTGACTAAATATTTTATGATATCCCATCATAAAATCACTACCTATCATCCACAGGCTAATGGCCAAGCTAAAGGCTCCAATAAGGTACTAGGGAAAATGTTTAAAAAAATATGTGATGTCAAGAGGGATGACTAGGAAGATCATATTCCTAAAATCTTATGGGCTTATTATACACATTAAAAAAGGGTTATAAGATTTACACCATTTTAGTTGCTGTATGGTCTAGAAGTAGTAATGTCGATAGAATATCTATTACCTAACTTGTGCATTGCCATGGTCATGTGACTCAAAGATTAGGAATATTTTACTAATTGAATCCTAAAACTAAATTAGATAGATGATTTTAGGCATACAAGAACATGGATGCAGGGAGTGCCTAAGTAAATCTAGAAATCTTGGAATGATAGGAACTTTCACCATAAATATTTTCACAAAGATAAACTAGTTTTACTATATGATAACTTGTTTAGAGCATTCCTAGACAAATTACAAATAAGATGGAAAGTACCCTTCATTATACATGACCTAACATAATAAGGAACTATGGTTTTAAGGTATCTTTAAGGAACCATCTTACTAGGGTGGGTAAAAGGTTATATGCTAAAGACCTACCACCAATATTCTATTGATCTCATTCTAAAAGATAAATGGGTGTTATGTAGCACCATGTAGATTAGGATTTATCTCTTTTAAAAGTTTTATGTGTGTGTGTTTTTTTTTTATGTTTTGTTTTTTTTAAATGATATCAATAATAACATTTGTGAAGTATAAATACCAAACATCACATGCACTAGACGTGTATAGGAGGATCCACATGTACCACTAAAAAATTTAAAGAGGAGTGAATAAAAAATATTATGTCCAAGAAAGATGCCAAAATATCCCATCAGTAATATATCCTTCAGATAATGGTCATTCACTAGAAGTAAATATAAGATCCAAGTATCTATTGATGTAATCTTCAACAAATCGGTAACTAGTCAACATCAACTACTTGTACCCCTTGTATAGACACTAAAAAAAATAATAGCATAACTCTACACATGCACCAATTACTACATGCTTTAATCGATAGATCAAATGTAGATTTACCACATCTACCATTTATTCAAGAGGAATAGATAGCTAAACATAGCTTGGATGAAAAAGCCAAGAGGCACGAAATCTAACAATTCTAACTTCAAATATCAAGTTTTATTTCATCATTAGCATATTTTCATGAGTTGTATCTATCAAAAACTGAACCATTTTCATTACATAGAGTATACAGATTATTCAAATTTCCTTTCATATAACCATGGATACCATGCATCTAATCCAACCCCTCTCTAAAGTATATAAATAAGTCATGAGTGCTGACATGGCACTTTATAAAACCAAATATAGTGATCAAGAGACATTTTAGTACCTTCAAGAAGTTGAACAAAAGATCTTTTGGAGTAATCTTGTTGACATCACACAACCACTTTCCCTCACAACTCCCCATTTATTTCAAAACATAAACATTGAGTACCTACTATGGATGCCAACATTTGGCAACCTAGGAGAGATAGTTCAAGTATTACTTGGGTTATATAATGAGGGCATAATGTATTTGGGCCTAGATGAGAATATGGTAACCAACACACAAGCCATGGACCAAGCCTTGGGCATGGCTATGCTTAGAGATTCCCTACTTCCATATAAGACCAAAATGCCTCCCATATATCAAGAAGTTTGGGACCTATATATGTGATAAAATTGGGTGATTCCCATTGATGAAATCCTAGATGAACTAGTACACATCCTCATCTAGTGTATTACTAAAATATTTTAGTAGACAACCAAGTTTTCCAAGTAGATACCTAAGGGAGTTATGGACATCACTCATAATATGATGCATCAAAATGAATAATTCAATTGTATTGAGTACTTTATCTAGGAATTGATCACAAATATTGAAAATTACTACACCACTCCTAGGTAGACATTCTAGTATTAATTCTTGATCTTTCTGGTTTGTTTCATGTAGTGGAAATCACTTGAGGGATAAGTACACCCAAATATAGATTACTGGCCAACATAATAATTCTAAAACATAATATGGATGCAATAACATGGAACCCTTGCACATGAGGGTAAGTTTAAATATTGGTGGGAGGAGTGCCTAGATCTCATTGCCACACACACTAGAGTGTTACCTAATGTCTTGAAATACCTAGGTCAACATTCAAACCACTCTTCTTCTTCATCATGATGGATATGGCATGGACTCAAATGGCTTGAATAAAATAACACATAGCTAGATAAATAACTCCTCTATAATCTATACCTTTAAGTGTAGACATTCCTGTGGTACAACAACAAAAGTTAGCATTAAGCTCATAGAAATAGAAGGAGAAGTGTAAATCAGATTTTTATTTAGTGTCCCCTACCCCAATGTGTACAAAATGCAACACGTTGACCTAGAAGGATGAACCAAAGTTACCATAGATATCTAGCTCCTATGACCTCTTAGAGATGGGTAATGATGCATAGGAATTCTACCAAGTCATGTTGGTAGACATGGAAGGAGACTAATATGAGAAGGAGGAGGAGAAAGAATTATTTTTTTGGAAGTCATTACTCACAGTGAAAATCTAGAAGTAGGTTCTACCTAAGCTATGGGTATAACTCCCAGCTTGCCCACCTTCTATAATTATAGACATAGTCTGAGAAGAGGTAGAGCAAATTCATTATAGAATGGACTTTTTTTATCCTTTGACTACTTCAACATTTGCACCTAACATTGTCTTTGAACCTATACCTAAGAGTCCACTAAAACAACTTATGCATAGGCCTAGAACATAGTGGGAGGAAAAGTCTCCCCTACCTTGTAAGAACACACATTTGGTCAACCAACTACTGCATAAGAAGTACAACATGTTCTTCAATCTTCTATACCACCACCATGACATAGATTGGTCACAATCAACAAAAATAAGCCATAGGTTCCATGTTTATAAGTGTGACTAGAGGATTCCCGATCATCACTATAGGCATAAGAGGTTGAGTAAATTACACAAGAGAAACCAATATTGGAGGAACAAAAGGCCACTAGGTAAGAAGTCACATATGTAGCCAAATGCTATCTCTAAAAGGAAGAAAAGAAGAGAAATAAGGAAGAATCACAACAACAATAAGAAATGCAACAAGTTGAGGCCTAAAAACATGACAAGGATGTAGAGGAAGACATAAAAAGGCCCAAGATATGGCTAGGTATGCCCAAGAAGTAGCTACCATAGCATAACAAGTATATGAGGAGAAAGAGAAAAAGAAAAAAGAAGTAGAAAGATAAAAACAAGATGCAATAGATCAAACATAGTGATAGGTAGAGGAAGTTTTTAGGAATAAAAAGAATGACATGATGAATCCCTAGGACAACAAAAAGTATAGGCACAAGCACATGCCTAGGCATAGGCCCAAGCTGCACAAGAATAAGAGAAGAAGAAGAACAAGAGAAAAAGTAAGAAGAAGAAGATGACTAGATAAAAATAAAGAGAAAGAAGAAGATAAAATAAAGATCAAAGAGAAAGAGGAAATAGAAGAGAAAAAGGAGAAAGAAGAGGAGGAGAAGAACAAGAAAGAGGAAGAGAACAAGAAAAGGGAGGAAGAAGAAAAGAAAAAGAAGCAAGAAGAAGAGGAGGAGAAAAAAGAGGAAGAAGATAGGAAGAAGATGTCAAATGGAAGATGGTTGAAGACAATGTGGATCAAGATAAGATGACATTAGAGGCTATAGCATAGTATCAATCACTAGCCACAATGCAGGTAGGATCCTAGATGCCACAAAGAAGTGTTTGGCTTTGGGATGTCCCTCTAGTCACTATATAGTGCACTAAATTTTCACTTCATATACCTACTATACCATGTCTTAAACCTTTATCCTTAGCAAGCACATTGGTCACACTCTCATCAAGTAGGAGGATTCACTTGATGTATTTTTCTTGCTTTTGAAGAAATATTTAGAGGTTATTGTATCTTTTCAAGAGTCCATTACACAAAATGCCACCTCCTTAGAACAAGAGTAGGATCAAAAAAGAATAGAGAATGTGGAGCTTAGTGGTTATCTTGAAAAAGTGGTAAAGATGATTGAAGATACTTACCTAGACTTGGCCTCTTGAGTAATTGGAGACCAAGTGGTTTTAAACTGCAATAGGCTCAAGACCTTTATATCAAAGCTTACAAAGGATTGGTGTATAACATAATAAATTTGCTTAGTCAACATCTTGGGTCATAATTTGAATACTAACACTACTAATTTGATGACTCTATCAAAGGAGTATCAAGCCATGATTGGCATCATAGACCTCTAAGCCCATCATCTCACATGCAAGCTACTAAAATAGAAATAATAGCTTGACAATGCACTTACTAGTTCTAGCGTTATGTTTGAATTAGCCTCCATGGCCATCACAAAAATGTATATCCGAAATACCCCAATTAATGAAATTGACCTTGCTTTCCAACAATATTTTAATTCTAAGGATAATGTGTGATTGACTCCTTAGCTGGTAGTAAGACCTAAGGCATAACGCATTTATAATCCTTAAATTATAATGACATGGAGAAAATTTGGAGTAATTGAGCATAAAAATTCAAGTAAATATTATCAATATAAAGTCAAAAATGATTACCATTAATGACTTAGACCTAAAAGAACTCATTAGTGTTCTGCACTAATGTGCATCTTGATTCACATGGTTCAATAAGTGATGATCAATTAGGATGCATTCAAATCTAACCTAGCTCTGTTCTATAGTGAGGTGGCCTCAATCCTCAAATTTATTTAGTATAAACTACCATCAAAGCTCTAG
Source organism: Torreya grandis (assembly GCA_037957365.1). Lineage (NCBI taxonomy): Eukaryota > Viridiplantae > Streptophyta > Pinopsida > Cupressales > Taxaceae > Torreya > Torreya grandis. The sequence continues at coordinate 71,143 of JARHVA010011038.1, forward strand.
AAAAAACTTGTACAATGTAAAACTACTTAGTCTAGGGCTAAGGATCCTACTGGTCAGCTTTCTTCTTTGGAAATGTCACCTACTTCTAGTTGAGTACTACACAATGTGGAATTTTTGAAAATGTTTTGTAAAGTTTTAAACATTATTTTTATTGGGGATGAATAGTGAGACAAGTAGGGCTAAGATGGTTAAAACCCCATAAAGGGTGGCCACCTAGTTATGTCTTCCTATTGAAAAATCAAAAGGGTGATAGGTTAGTTCACTACTTAGTTGAAAACTTGAAAGTGTGGCTAAGTAGTGCGTAATATGAGAAAATCAGAAATGGTGCCTTGAGTGATTATTATGACTCTTTCTAGTCTACCCAATTTTTTAGCTTTTACCCTCAGCACACAATCAAATGAACCTATGATGTTATCTTGGGATGAGGCAACATTTTAAGTCTGGGAAAGTGTTGGGAGAAGAAAATGGATAAGTAAAGTTTTATAGGATATTCTTCAAATATTCATGCATTATGTGGGAAATTATTGGCTAGATATGTATTTTGTAATGACTATATGTATGTTTGTATGAATAAGATGATGAACTTTTTGTTGAGATCAATATAGACTTTTTGGTTATGGTTACCTATCATATTTATTACATTATTTCTTATCTACATTATCATGTTTAATGTTTGGTTTAATCTTATCTAAAGTAATCTGAATGCTCTGCATACCTTAAGAAAACTCCAATTTAATATTAGTTCTATCTATCACACTATAATTATTTTCTATCATGTCTCTGATAATTATGAATTCTCTGTTCCATCCTACATAATATAACAAAACTTAGATATCCTCATCTTTAGCATGTTATGTTACATCAGGAACCTCTACTAACAAATTACTTATCTTGAAAACCTGATTAGCGAATGTAGAAAAGAAACTGGATTATTTAGGAACTTTTTAACTTAAAATATTTGTGGTCAATTATTTAATTGGGTTGTAACATTTTTAACTTAGGTTTCAAAAAAGTGTACTTTAGAACATTGGTTTGGTTTGAATCTGCATAAATTTTGGGTTAAAGTTTGCTTTAGACAATGTTTGACCAAAATTGAACTAGGCATTGACTCTCTAAAAACAAGAGTTTGACCTATGACATTGAAACTAGAAGATTGATTATGTTTGACTTTGGAATTAGAAATAGATTTGGAATTAGGATTAGATTTGGAACTAAATAGACAACATAATAACAATGGTTTAATAATGAACTAGACCTTGGCTTTGGAATTGGTTTGGAATTTGAATTAGAACTAATATTGGGTTTGGAATAAGATAGATGGCACAATAAAAATAATTTAAAAAGAAATTAAACTTGGTTTTGGAATTGGAAATTGGTATTTTATTTGGAACTAGAACTTCGTCCAAATTTGATAGCTTAACATCATGATTTAGATAATAAGGGTATGTATATGGAAAAAGTTTGAACTAACATTTATAAGAGGTGATTTTTTACTAAGAATATGGACAAAGTAACACCTTATCACATAGGTGTGCATGGGCTATGTTTTTAGACTTTGGCTTAGTTATAATTGATTTTAAACGTATAATGAGTCTTGACACAACATCTAAGTAAATGACCCTATTTTAGTGGTATATTAGGAGTGCATCATAATCACCAAGCCTTAAATATACTTGCTTTAAGAGAGAAATTTAAGATTCATTTTAATAAAATTATTTAAATGTAGGTAAAAGATCCACACTCTCTCAAATTTCATACTCTAAAGAAATATTATGGAGTTTTTACCTTTGCCCCCCTGTATCAATGAAGGTTTTGTGGATAATAAACCTTAATCTAATTTTTTTTTTGGCTTCTATATGTCCTTAAAGGTAATGAAATATATTGAATAAGATATATAGGTGTTTAATTATTTATAAATGGATGCATCCCTTATCGAAGAGATCCTAGATTCCTTTATGGTGATTTATAATGGCTTATCATTAGGATTTAAACCAGTAATTTCATGAAATCCTTTATGGGAAATTGTTCTAGGCCTTAATACCACCCATCAATAATTTACATCCCCTATTATATGTATGTGACTAGTACAAATACTTGGGTATGAAATCCTAGTCTTTGTCACATAAAGACCTATGAGAAGGAAATGACACCCTAATCGCATAGCCTAAAAGAAAAAGGAAAGATATCACCATTTTGACTCATAGTAATCCCACTGGGCGAAGTGAAAATCATACTAGGTGAATTTATTGGGATAAAAAAAGTGGTCTTTTCACATTTATTGTTCATTAAAAGAGTATATTTATGAAGGAACCACATAAGCACACAATGGAAAAAAAGAAACAAGTACAAGACATGAAATGACTTAGAAGCAAGTCAAGTTTAGAACCCAAATTAAAATTGTGTGTTCATTTTAAGCCCAAATATAAATGTTTGAAAAATAAAATGTGCTTTATTTTTAGGTATAATATCCACTTTTTGGTAAAGGTCTAACAACAAAAGTGGTTATAATTCTTGAAATGTGGTCTTGGATTGGTGAAGGATGTTGAAAGTTTGTTTTAGTCTCATATTTTTTTCAACATAGGGTGAAGCCATGATTTCTTATGGTCAAACCATCAAATCCTACAAACATAGAATAAAAACAATAAATTGGAAAAACTACTGATACATAGGGTTCAATGATTAACAAAAAACATAGAGAAAGAGTAAAACTACCAAAATACAAGGGAAAACCACCAAAATTTAGGGTAAAACTACTAAAAAGAAAGAACATATGAATAAAAGCTACCAAATAAAAAATCATCGATTTCAAGTTTGTTTCCACAAAATATCAGGTCAAAATTATTGATTAATTGAAAAAAAATACTAATTTTGAGGGTGAAACCACTAATAGATAGGGAAAAACCATTGATTACACCTAGGATAGAATTTTACAACTATTTTTGGAAAATGAGATGAATTAAACTAATTACAAGGTAAATTATTGTAATTATAATAATGAAGAGGTATTAAAAGAGTTTGTGGGGTATGTGATCATCCCATCAAGTGTGTGATTATGTAGACTAAGAATCAAAAGAGGGTATAACCAGCTAATACAAACAAAACAAAATAAAACATAAATAAACAAATACCTTTGGATAAATAATCCAAAAAAATACCCCTTGATCCAAAGGGGTATGGAAGATGAAATATCAAGATAAATGGTTCAAAATTCAAAAAAGAAAATCTAAAGCAACTATAACTGGTGTACTATATATCTTGTTACTAACCAAAACTAAGGTCACTCCATATAAAAGTGTGCCCTATGAGTTATTGCATAAAAATATGATGAACATGATCAAGGCATGATCATCCCCTATGATCATCATATCATAATGTATTAGAACACAATCAAATCTTGTCCAAATACATTGATACACATAAGGCTCCACCCAAAAACCCATCAAGGTGATAAACCCATATTATGTATGGCACATATCCTTGATGTCGAAAAAATGCTAATGATCTTTTCTCAAAATGGTTGTGCTTGTAACCCCTATCATAAAATATTGATGTAAGACCAACCAAATGCTCTATATTCTCCCCATATTAGTTGAGATTTCAAAACTTGTGTAATGAGAGAAATAAAATAAAATAATCATGTATGTTCCATGTCATGAATACCAGATATAGAGAGCCAAAAATGGAATTTAAATTAAGAACACAAACCAAAAAATTGATACTATAATAGGTCCTAATCTTGAGCTTAATATCTCAAAAAATATGGGTGAATCATTGATCACTTAGAATAAGTTATCAGGTCTATCATGACCATAGACCTTGGCCATATAAGATGCCTCCTAATCAGAGGAAGTGTTAGAATAACTGGAATAGATGGAGTAATAAGAAGATATACCACTAGAATTATCCACATAATTTTACTAATATTTATTTTTATGTGGAAATTGGGGTCATTGATAAGGACATATATCTACAAGATGTCCAAATGCCACCGTATTTGAAACATTTGGGATCTTCCTTGTGCTGGTGAGATCTATATGAATCAGTAGAAGAACCATAGGAGTGAGAATAATTCATATGATGATGTTTTAATTTAAATATCATGGAGAGTGTTTATGATAATGTTTTGGATGCCTTATATAACATTGTGGAGAGTGTCTTAGAGAATGACTTGGAGAGTGTTTCAAAGAATGATTGTAAAAATATCACTATACATGGCAATGATCTCTATGATGATATCTATTCTTTGTTTAGTGAGATTATTCAATAGGCATACTATTATTATTGAAAAAAATCACTCATATTGAGGTAATAACTCATAAATAGAGTCAAATGTGGCACCATTAAGCTTATCACTAAGTTGTATCATTTAAACAAAATTAGTGTATGTAGAACTAAGGCCATTCAGTGTGATAGAAATCAATTTTTCATCATCTATATTCTAATGAGCTGTGAAATATTCTTGTTTTAGTATTTATATGTGGGAAAGATATTAAGATACATATTCATCAATTCTAATCTTATTATTAATTGAGTTCACTAAGAGATCAATCTTCTTATAGGTAGGTTATTTTCCATATAGATTTTTTAACACTTTCTAGGCTTTCCATGCACCAATTTTAGTTGCCTCTATATGAATGATAGTATATTTAATGTAATATGGTTTTAATATTGAAATTTCATGTTTATATTATTCAAAAAAAATTATGGCTTCAGTTGGTGGTGTGGTCTTTTTATCTATGATTTCCCATAAGTCATTAAAAATTAGGGTGTTCTACATGTTTCTACTCCATTTCTTGTAGTTTTTAGGTGACAATCTACTATTTTCAAATAGCAAGCATATAATTTTTCCCATGACTTAAAAATAGGTAAAATTAGATGAATAATACTTAGGTTTATTCCTTGACCCTTATAAGTAGATGCAATATACAAGAGATTCAGATATTTTACAAAAAAATCAATCACACCTTATATCTCCCTTTACAAATAAAGTGAAAAGAAATTTTGACCCAAATATATGTCCCTAATAGGTTTTGAAATATTGACTCCTATTTTTTCAATTAACTAATAAAATCACTCTAACCAACTTGTATTTCAACAAATTTGAATAAAAAATACAAAGCTATTTTATGTGACCTTGATTTTGGTGGAAGAAAAAAAATTACATTCACCTTAATATATTTATTAAGAATTTTAATTTCATGTGAAAATGATTATTTTTAACCTATAGTGGATCCCAAAAATAATTATGTGAGGAATATTTTAAAATATTAAACCCTACTATTCATTTTTTATATTTTCTATGCAATGCAAAATGGTTTGCCAAACATAGTGTTGTGTCATTTGTGGATTGCTACGCCATAAAATAGTAAATTTTTGCACTTTAAATAACTTGTTATGATAGTTTATTTTGTTTTCTAATCTTTCCTTTCTATGATATCTAGTTTACCATATTATTTAAAAAATTCACTTCTTTATTTCTTTTTAAGTCATAATTTTCAATCTAGAAAAAAATAATACCTACCTTAGTCCCTAGATAAAAAATAAACTTAAAAACCTCATATTTATATGGATATTCAAATCACTACTCTACAAGGACTATTAGTTTTTATTTAGATTTTGAACTAGTATGTATCATCTTTTGTCATATCCTGTACTGATGACTTCATTGTCATCATAATTTGCCTACAAATCTAGTGTGCAATTTTTTACTTTGTATGGTCATAAGAATGGTGACTTATATCCTTTCGATTTACTAAAACTTATTTAAAATTTCCTTCCTCTAAAATATATTATACCTTATCTCAAGTTTCAAGTGTATTCTTATCAGTACAATGACTTTTTTGTGGCTCTAATACCACTGTACACACCAAGTATGAGAGATATCATTAATTAAAATATATTCAATAAAAACATTTCAATTTATTTATACATTCACAAGATTTTTAAGAAGGTTATGGGAGTTTGTGGAGAAGAAAAAATAATGGATATAACCAACCTTTAAAAATAAAACAAAGTAAAATATAAATAAACAAATACCTTTCAATAAATAAACCAACATCTGAAATAGTTTAAAATTTTGTTCTCAACTATATTTAACAATTAGGCAAGCATGATGATAAAATTTATTTCTTATCTCCTAAAGTACCAACCAAAAAACATTATAATAAAAATAAAGTGGATGACCAAAAGCATGACCTAAGTGAATGATAGAATGAAGAATAAAATTTCTATAATCCCTAGCCCTAGCACTATTAACACTAGATTTAGTAGAGGGATGCATATCAAAATGGTGGCCAGATAGGTTGGGAACACACATGCCCTAGAGGAATCAACTCTAGAATAAAATGACATAGCTATCAAAGGAAACCCTGAAGCTAAGACCATGATGTATAAATTATTAGACATTCTAAACCTTAAAGAGATCTCTCACTTGGATTTAGGTAAAACCCTAGAAATACAACTTACTAATGATGTTATTGATATTATTTTTGAATTCTAAAATAGAACTATTATTCTATTATTTTTAAGAGGGATTCCTAGTGAAGAATATTTTTATAAATGGGCTAGTATGAGTTGGGTAAATAAGGGATGGGAAATTGAGGCACTAAGACACCTAGGAAAAGGGTATGTCTCTTATATGTTTAATCATTAGATCATACTCAAGTTGTTTTTCAATATTTCACTTGGGTTATTTGTGGGAAATTCTATTACCTTCAGGGTTGGAGCTTCCATTTTCACCCTGAAGGTCCATCTTACTCCAATTACCCTATGTTTATTGAGTTATCTTAACTTAATCTATATTTTAGACCATTTTTGAAATACATTATTGCCTAGTTGGGTAGAGTTATTTGGTGCAAACATAGCTTTGATAAGTTTTCAAGATAAGGGTCCATCTGAGAGTTTGCATGGAAATAGATTTGAATAGACCACTACCTAAGAACATCAAACTTATTATTCTAGGTTTTGAATTAAATCATCTTGTATTTTATTTAAATAAGCCAAATGAATGTTTTTATTACTATAAAGAATTCCATCTAGTTCATGAGTATGCCATTAGGAAGGATAAATTCATGTAGGCACCCCTGAATCCCTCCCCATCTAGTGGTCATGTTTCTTCTCCCAACCAAACGTCTCTTCCTTCCATCCTCCAATCTACTCCTCTCTCATCACCTAATCCTAACCCTAACCCTTTTGAGTCTACCCATTAATTTAAATATGTGGTCATGTCTAATGGGTGGAGAATGGTTAGAAATAATAAATATACTTCTATCTCTTTTTGTCCTACTATCTCTCATTCTTCACCCTGGGACTATTCATATTCTCCCCCTCCCTCTTCTCCCTTACCTTTGACCCATGATTCCACCCCTAGTCCTCATCACTCCTCTCGTCAGCTACATGATCGTGATTCCTCTTCTCCTCCTCCTTTTTCCCACCATATATCTAGATCTTTTTCTTCTACCCCTAATAAGAGATAATCCATGGATCATGATTTTATTCTTGCTAACATATTTAGCATGTTTACTTAGGATGATGATTACTATAAAAATTAACATGAATTATAACTTAATTTATTATAATGTAAGAGAGATTTCACTTCTTCATCATAAGTGTAACATAAAGGAGATGGTAATGAAATTGAAGCTTGATGTGTTATTTTTATAAGAAGTCAAACTCATTAATATTATACTTGATATGTCCTTATAGAATGTTTAGAAATAAGTTTTGTTTTTGCATACATCCCATATAAATGGTAGTGATGGAAATATTATTGGGTTTTATCCATGGATATATAATCATATCATTGATAAGGGTGAATACCCTTCACATAGCTATGTTTGTTCCCTCTCTATTATCAATGGACAACTCATTGGATTCTTCTCTATTTCTGCCCCAAACCTTACTAAAAAGTGAGCTAAACTTTAGGATTATCTATCCAATAATTTAAATACTATGGATTTAATTATAGGTAGTGATTTTAATATGGTGGAACATCATCAAGATCAGAGTTGGCCTAAACAACATAATCTTAACAAAGAAGAATTTGATAGCTGGATTTTATGTTGAAACTCTATGGGTGTTGTTGACCCTATTCATTACAAACATACCAACCATGCCACAAAATAGTTTACTTGGTACAATTATAGAATGGGTGGTGATAGAAAATTGATTAGGATGGAAAAGTTTTATCTTTCTCCTATGTTACCACCGGTCCATGATTATAAGGGTGTCTATGTTCAAGTGGACTATTCCACCACTATTTTGGATCATTACCCCATTTTTTTCAACATTTCCATATTTCAAAAGTCAAGTATTGATATTCCCTCCCTTTCAAACTTAATATTTCCCACTTAAAGAATAATGTTTGTCTTACTACCCTTAAAGGAATTTGGCTAATATACCCAAACCAGAGGAAGGAGATTCTTGGATTGATTGGTGGTGTACAACCATTTCTAAATATATGATTTTTCTTCATTTATTTGGTAAACAAAAGGCTTGGAAGAGTAAATTAAGGGAACAATCTCTTCAAGGGAAACTCATTCATGATAGAAAATTACTTAATGATGATCCTAGAAATAGTAGACTTCAAACCTCCATTTCTACTACAAAAGCTCAAATATGTAAAATTTATAATTATAAAGGACAAGGAGTTAAAATCAAATATAGAATACATTGGATTAAAGAAGGTAACAATTTTAATAAGTAATTTTTTAGCTACCTTAATTAAAAACACAACAATGAAATAATTAGTGATATCAAGGATGAATTTCATGTACTTCAATCTCATCCTTATGATATATGCACCTTATTCAAAAGGTTTTATGAGGAGCTCTTTAAGGATACCAATGGTAGGACAATCAATAACCTCTTGAATATATTATTAGGGAGTGCATTCCTAACAATATATATCCTAAATATAGTAAATTTCTCGATAGAATTCTTTCCTTATAATAATTAGAAAATTCCCTTTTTTCTATGGCTCTTTACAAAATTCTAGGCTATGATGGGTTTCCTATGGAACTCTACTAGGATATGTAGCATATTATTAAGGAATATTTTTATTGCCTTTACTTTAAGGCATTTAAGATAGGATCTTTAGGATCGAGCATTAATTAGGGCATAATTAAACTCCTAAAGAGAAAAAGGAATACACTATATCTTGTTGGCACCCTATCACCTTATGTAGTACTTCATCTAAAATCATTACAAAAGCTTTGAATATGAGGATTAAACTAGTGGTGAAAAAAATTATAAGACTTAAAACGAACTAGGTTTCTTGTAGGAAGATATTTTCTTGATAATTTTATTCTTGTATGGGAAAAAAATGAATGGGATCAACAAATAGGACAAAATACTATTTTAATCAAACTCAATTTTGATAAATCTTATGATCATATATGATATATTTTCATCCTTAAAATGTTATAATGGTTGGGTTTTGGTCCTCAAAATTGAGTTCATGTCCAAATGTTCTTTCAAGATGATAATACTTGGATTATTATTAACAATAAGATGACATAATTGTTTCCCTTATAGAGATCCATTCGACAAGGATACCCTTTATCCCGTTTCCTTTATATCCTTATAGATGATGCTTTGGGTTATCTACTTCATTATTCCAATCAAGATAATTTTATCTCATGAATTTTTATCTTTCATAATTCTATTTTAATCAATTCACATTATACTAATGACAACTTATTATTCCTTCAAAATTTTGAAAAATACATTAATAACATGATGGAAACTTTAGAACTTTATTGTTTAGTTTCTATATCTAAATTTGCTCACGATAAAACAATTTTTTTGATGATCTAATCAGGGCATGTTCCTTAATGGATACCTCATTAATGGAAAAAAAATAAACATGGTGAGATCACAAGATACCTTGGGATTCCCTTTGGTCTTATCGTTTCTCTCTCTGACATGTGGAATTGGTACCTAAATAGGGTAAAGAATAAATTATTTAGTTGGGGAAATGAATTCCTCTCTTTGGTAGGTAAGATCCAAGTAGCTAACAAAAAATTTCTTGCCACACATGTTATTATTCATCTTGTTGGATTCCTTCAAAAAAGGGTTACGTGGACTTAATTAAAAAATTTAAATAATTTATTTGAGATAAATTGGATGGTAATGATAGTTTTATATCCAAACCATGGACTCATTATATTTATCCTAAATATAAAGGTGGTTTGGCATTAATAGATCCAAAAACCCAAATGGTTTGTCTAGTGACCAAATGGATTATTAGAGATGTCAAAGGTGATGAACCATGGAAAATCCTTATATGGAATAGAATTAGTATAATTATAGCAAAAGTAAAATGGAATTCAGTAGGGTGGCTAGAAAAAAATTTCCATGCTTCATTATTATCTATGAAAGCTTTACCACCCTTACAATCTATTTGGAAATCTAGGCAATCTACATGCCAATTTTTAATATGGAGGGATGATTTTTACAACATGGGTTCAAATTTTCCACTTATTTTATTTGGTGGAACAAACATGCCCATTATCAGGGCTATCCCCTTGCCTTAAGATATCCTAAAAAATATTATTTTATTTTTAAAAAAGAAATTTTTTGTTTTGGAGGTCTTTGGGATTTTGCTACTTTAAATTGGTTACCATGGCAGTCTATTAAAATTTACTTTAGTTTGAGTAATAAATATAAACCATATTTGGTATTTCTTTACTCTTTGGTGCCTTTAAAACTATCTATGAAGATTTGTACTCCTATTCAATATATATATTTTTAAAGATTGGGTGTGGCTACCTTCTTATCCTTTCCTTTTTAATCCTTTAAAGAAGATATGATTACATTTGCTTCCTAAAGTACCTTTAATTTCTAGTTTGAATAGAAAATGGCATTAAAAATTTAGTGGGAAATATTGGAAAAAACATACAGCTCAAATTTGGAAATCAAAATTAGATTTTGATGCTCAGTTGATGGCATGGAAGATATTACATTATAAACTACCCATTGAGGACATGTTAAAATGTATTATGGTTCAACTTATCAACTATCCAATTTGTCATTAATCTAAAAGTATGAGGCATATTTTTTTGGGATGTCTGCATGTGATAAAACAATGGAATTCATTGTTTTGTGATTTACCTACTATTTTTGGTCATAAGCCTAACTGGAAAGAGGCTCTTATAGGGGTTGGATTACATGATAATGTTATTGTTGATAGTGTTAGATATGTTATTTTGATGCACCTCTAGAGGAATAAAGTCAAACTATTTTGGATCATTATTATCATTAGGATCTTTTAATTCTTTGGCTTTAATCTAATATATTCTTGTCTTACTTCTTGTTTCTATTAATGTCAAGTGAAATCAAAGAAGAACACAATAGTGGCTCTCCAGATTCAACAAATTAAATATCAAGAAAACCAATTGTTATGTAATAAGAAGATCAGTGTTGCTCAGGAGTTAATTAATCTTGTATGATGGTTGATAGGTTTCTCATATGATTGCTGTTGTAACATTTTTATGTACCATGTTTTTGATAGTCTATGTTGATATTGTTTGTTACTAGCATTGTAGTGTTTTTAATGTTACCAATTATTTCTCTCTTTTAGGTGCTCTTATGAGCAATAAATTCTTTATGTAATTCAAAATTTTTCAATACAAAATAAACATTATAGAATATTTATATAATTAAAAAAAATATCTCAATTGTACGAAATAAATATGATAGTGTGTTGATATAGTTTTAGTGATAATCTCCATATTATATTAGCGAATATTTACTAAAGAGTGGCAATATAAATCACCCTTCATCTTTCAACTATATCAACCAATAATTACATAATGTCAATACAATTTTAATTTCAACCTCTAATTTTTAGAATGGTATTGGCCATGATCCTAGTAGTGTTAATATCATACTATTTTTATCACCTCAGATTCTAACTACATCAAACTTTATACTTCAACTAATTGTATTGATCAATCTAATATTTCATTTTCTTGTTAACGTATTGATAAATCTGATATAATATAGTTTATTTATAATGTAATATATTATATCATCGAGGATGATATCATACATAAAAACTCAACCACTTCTTCTTAAGATCATGATATTATCTAAGATGCTAAAGCCACTTATATGAGACAAATCCACCCATAATTTGCAAAAAAAGTAATAAGAACTTTTATCTAGAGGTATATGTTTAATATTAATTTAAATTACTTATGTTTCCTCATATATAATCCATTCAATAACTAATTCATGCAATAAAGCCTCAACTTTCACACTAATATCACAAGTTTGGCTAGTTTGAGAACAATTATCCTTACTTTATGAATTTTGTTGTTAGTGTTGATTCCTAATCATGATCAGATTTATAAGATTAATTATACACCATATAATTTACAAGATGTAAATACAATACTTATCAAATAAAAATAATAATCAAATTCAGTATGGCTGTAAATCCAAATACATCCTTATATCTAAAGAGATCTATACTGAAGAGAAGGATAAGTATAATTTATTTTTTGACAATTGTTTGACAAGTCATATGAGGATATGCCTGATATTGACCCTAGAATTTTTTTCATTACATAATTACTTACCATGATGAAAAATCCATTCACTAAAATAATCAAATATTCTTCCTTGAGTTTATACTCTTTGCCACAAAGAAGTAAATAATATACTAGATGCCTAGATTATCAAATATGTAGATTGCTTTGGGTGGGTCTACAACGTATTACAAATTTTTAATAAATTATCTATGGTCATTTATATTTTAATTTATTTTCATAATATTAACTTAGCATTCCCTATGGACAATTGTATTTTACCTTCCATCAATGGCATTTTTGACTCTTCGATTAGTTATGAGATGTTTTCCCACATGGATGTCTTTTGGGTAAATTAAAATTCACATAGACCCTAAGGATAAACATAAGAATACCTATGGTATTGATTGGGGTACATATTTTTATGTTTATATTCCTTTAAACCGTGAAAACATCATGCCACTTACTAATGTGAAATGAGCGATCCAAGAGGATCTATGTCACTAAATAATATTGTACATTACCACAATAGCATGTACAACCTTGCACTAACATAAAAAACTATGCCAATTAATTCCTTTCAATTCCACTACTACTTTTCCACATAGCTCTTACAATGTCAATATTGTATCCATCAACTTGTCAATAATGATAATTAGTGATGTCACCATACTTATTAGTTATAAAGTGGTTGATATCAAATATTTTAATGATTCAACCAACACTTCATATTATTTTATTATATAATAATGTACACTTCCACTATTTTTAGGTTAGCATTGCATTGATTATAACTATATAAAACTAAAGTTAGGGAGTTCTTTGATAGCATCATATGATCTCTCAAATTATAGAGAACATAGCATAATATAACCTTTGTTAGTTATATATCAGTTGTCATATTGTTATTTATTTCCTTATTCTTTACCAAATTACACTTCCATGTTATCTATAATAAACTGATTCAATTCTACATATAAACAACCTAACATAGTTTAAGTATGTCTTTCACTGGATCTCCTCCTAGGCCTCAAATTAGTGGTATCAAAGCATATACACTTCATGTCATTCCTAAATGGTATCATGATGTTTTTTAAGTGTCATTATTATTTGAATGCCCACTCATAGGAGGTCTGATTATAGGAAGATAGGGTTCAATACTCATGACCCTTCATCATACTATCATTTATGTCTTAAAATGGGAGATAAATCATTAATGATGAAAACTCTATATATGTTTTAGAAGATGATCGAGGATGCATTACAAAGATAAGGGGAATATTTGGAATAACATCATGCATGTAAATTAAAACATATTTTAATCACTTTTTTCTACTTCTCAAGCAACAAACTCCTTCAAAAACCTCTCATTCTCATTGGTCATTTGGATAAATGTCATATAAGGAACAAGATAATCTAAACTTTCCTATGTTTGAAATAAAAGTAGATGTAAATGATCTAAATAAATAAAATAACCTTAGTTACTATACTACAAAATTAATTAATTCTATGACTAATATAAAATCACTTTTACTCTTTTAAAAGTTTATTTGTTAGTTAATAAATTGTGGGGAAATTACTGTAATTCACATCAATAAGATCTCATTTTAGACACATCTATGAAAAATTGATTGGTTTCATAGAAGCACTCAAATCAACCTATTATCTTGTTACAAATTATGATAATTATTACATCAAGTTATATTAGTTGCACTAAGTTAAAGAAGTTTATGGATCAATACACAAATAATTTTCATACCCTAACGTCTAAACTTGGGATTTAGGATTTTTAAAAAATATTATTTTCAACTATAGGTTAGGATTGAGACCTCATTTGTAGTAATAGTTGCATTTCCTAACTATCTCTTCAATTTAAAAAGACTAAAAATATGATTTCAAGCTTAAACCCAGACTAAGAATATTCAAAGTCTTAGACCAGGAGAAAATATAAATATTATAATTATTATTATAAATTAGGGAATAAATATAAATACCCTCAAAATAAGAATAAACACCCTTGAAATGACAAAACCAATAATTCCAAGACTAAAAAGTGGTGTTTAGTTCAAAACTCCAATAGTACTTCCTACAAATAATGTCATGCTAGGAAAACATTACTTATAGAACTTAAGGTAACAAGTACCATCATTTCCACATTAGAGAAGACAAGTAGATAATATATTTTAAGCCTAGAGTCATGGTAAGTACCAAAAACATATCTACAACCCATGTATAAATAGAATAAGAAATAATTTTCCATTATCAAATGTGGAACAATTTCTAGTTAGTATAGTTCATTGTTGACAACACAAGTCAAGTGAACCTAATTTATCCTGAAGTAGTTCACATATTGAAATTTTTATTGATGCCTTACTCATAACCATAATCCTCCAGAAGGTTCCATATGTGATGTAAGAAACATGTCACTTACCAGTGTCATGTGGTGTACAACATCAATCCCTTTTAATATAAATTTATTTTTGATGTCTCTCCATTTGAGATATGTGATATTTTATTGGGTAAACCATATATATCATCAACATGCAGTATATGAAGAAAAAACTATAAATTTTATAATAAATGTTGGTGAAATACTATACCACATACCATAAGTTATTCCAAAACTATCACTAATTAATGCCAAATAGTCTAAAAATCTGGTCACATCAAGTAAAATTTTTAAGATTTTTATGGTAAGATATAAAAGCATTAAATTACCTATGGTACTAACTATTGCCACAGTTCTTATGGCATCAAAACTAGAAGAAACAGAATTACATCTCATGTTATAAGGATGCAAGTATGTATATCAACTAGAAAAATAAGTGCCTACACACTATATGGTGAATCATACTATGTATTTTATCCTTAGATTACCTCTTGATAATATTTATTTATACTATAGATCTTTGAAACATGAAGAAATAAAGTAGCATATCTAAGAACTAGTGGAAAAATAAAATATCAAGTCCAAGTCATTGCCTTATAATAGCCCAACTATTCTTGTACCTAATAAGGATACTACATGGAGGTTGTGCATCGACTTTTAGGTACTCAACAAGATCATAGTTTAAAACCACTATCCTATTCCAAGGATTTAATAATTTTTGGACCAACTTTGTGGTGAAAAATACTTAACTAAAATTTATATTAATTTTAGGTATCATCATATGATAACCTTCAAGGCTAAATAATCTTTGTTTAAATGGTTAGTCATTTCCTTTGGCTTCACTAACATAGCATCCGCATTCATGCAGATGATTAATAATATTCTTAGGCCATTCACTACTTCATTTTTTGTAGTCTATCTCAATGGCATCTCAATCTTTAAAAAAATGGGATGAACATTTTCACCATATATATCAATTGCTTAAAACTTTGTGAAAACACAAATTATATCCAAAGATGGAAAAATGTTCATTTTACATGCGATAGATTTAGTATCTAAGATACATTATAGATGCATAATGAGTATATGTTAACCTATCTAAGGTTTAAGTCATATAATATTGGCCAAAATTAAATAATATCATAGAGATTTAAAACTTCTTGGGTTTGACAAAATTTTATAGGAGATTTTTATTAGTTTATTTCATGTGACTTGGTCTTTAAAGCAAGTTATTTAATGTGGCACTAAATAAATGTTCAAATAGAGTGTCATTCTATAGAAAGCATTTGAGGAATTGAAATGTAAACTCTATTCCACATTATTAATTATTTTATCACACATTTAATAATGATTTGAGCTCAAAACACATGCCTTCCAAATTTTCACTTGGATCATTCCTCATTCGACATGGTCACCCATTTGCTTAGCATAGAGAAAAATTCACCACATTGGTAAGGAAATGTCAAACATATGACTATGATCTTTATTCTAATATTTAGGCATGTATGCATTGGAATCATAATGTCTCAATAAAGGATACTGTGATCCACATAGATCAGAAGGAGTTTTAGCTATTTTTGATTCAAAATGAGTTGTTTCAAGAGTGACTTAAAAGAAATCTTCTTATCTTCATCAATCCCATCCAAACATCAAGCATAAGAAGGAAAGTGCCAATATAGTTACATGTTTCTTGAGAATACTATTTACATAAAAATTTTAAACTTTATCATTTATTGACACTTTCTCTCTTGCAATTACCTATAAATTTTTAATCTCTTTTAGTGCATGCATAAAAGGGTACATTAGGAAAGAGGTGGGAAAACTCATAGTGTTTCATGAGAGACATTATTGTTTAATATATCATGATTATATCCACTAAATTTCTCTCATAATTAATCCCTTAAGAAATTTTACTCCTTTTAACCCCTAATTATACTAAGACCCACATTTTATGACTATATCAGCCTAGTCTAATTTACTAATATATTTTATTCCTCAACTCTATATTATATAGAACTATAGGGGAGAGGATTATGTGGCATTATTGATGACACTCCAACTAACCATACCACTCAGTGTTTCACTCATAAGAGATTGCCAATGTTATTTTAGAAGAAGGTGGGTATGGTTTCATGTCTACATAGACCTTATGGTCTGAGCCACACATGTGATACAATGGAAATGAAAATAGGAAGGTAATAAGGTAGAAGAAATATAGAAAGGTTGCCTTAGTTAAGATTGTTCTTTGTAACTTGAGAACATGAAGTTTGAATCACTAGTAATCATGGATCATCATACCATGGTAAATATGTACTCAGGCCCTATACACACCACCTATCACACCCTAGGAATTGGTTTCAACCAAATCATCAAACCAAGAATCACCAATATTCATATCCATATGTATGGCACTTTGGCCCCCTATCTATATATGGTATCTCTCTTCTTTATGTTCCACTAGTGTGTTTGATAGAGGTTTGGTCCTATTGGTGCATACCATGGTGGGGTATTCGACTGGGGTGAAGTCATAACAAAGTATCCATAATGGAACCTATGGATGGATTAAATTACAACCCCCCTCTATTTATATGGGTATAGATAGAGTTATATTTATATTTATAGTTATAGTTATATTTAGAGGGACAAACAATCCCTATATTGGGCCCCTCTACCCTCTCCCCTCCACATTCCCCCCTCCCTTCCCCCTTAACCCTCTATATAAAATAAACTAAATTAAACTAAAGTATATCTAACTCCCCATAATTTAGTTTGAATCACTAGTAATCATGGATCATCATGCCATAGTGAATATGTACCCAGGCCCTCTACACACCACCTATCAAACCCTAGAAATTGGTTTCACCCAAAGCATCAGACTATGAATCACCAATATATATATCCCTATATATGGTATTATGGGCCCCTATCTATATAGGGTATCTCTCTTCTATGTGTTCCACTAGTGTGGTCCACAAAGGTTTAGTCTTATTGGCACATACAATGGTGGGGTCTTCAAATGGGGTGAAGTCATAATAAGGTAGCCATAAGGGAACCTATGGATGGATTGAATCCCAAGCCCCCTCTATTTATATGGTTATATATAGAGTTATATTTATATTTATATTTATAGTTATAGTTAAAGTTATAGTTATAGTTATAGTTATATCTATATCTATAGTTATAGTTATAGTTATAGTTATAGTTATATTTATATTTATATTTATATTTATAGTTATAGTTATAGTTGTAGTTGTAGTTGTAGTTGTAGTTGTAGTTGTAGTTGTAGTTGTAGTTGTAGTTATAGTTGTAGATGTAGTTGTAGTTGTAGTTATATTTTTAGTTGTAGTTGTAGTTGTAGTTGTAGTTATAGTTATAGTTATAGTTATAGTTATAGTTATAGTTATAGTTATAGTTATAGTTATAGTTATAGTTATAGTTATAATTATAGTTATAGTTATAGTTATAGTTATAGTTATATTTATATTTATAGATATAGTTATATATAGAGGGACAAAAAAACTCTATCTTGGGCCTATACCCCCTCCCCCTCACCCATATATATAAAATAAACTAGACTCTATCTAACTCCACACATATATAGATAGGGGGAGGGAACCTCTATATAAATTCTATCTAATTCCCCATATATATAGAGATTTGGGGGGGGGGGGGGTGTGAGGGCCACTCTATATAAACTCTTTATAACTCCCCATATATAGAGAGATGGGGGAAGGGGGATCCTCTATATCTTATATATATCTAGTCAATCAAGAACCTTCTCCCTTCATGTTCTTGTGTTCAATAGGAGAAAATTGGTGGGGAAGTGTTGGGTATGTTCCTATCCTAGGATGGAGATTTTTGGTGTTAGAATATTCATCTTCCATATAAATAGATGAGTTTTAGGGGAGATATAATAGATAGTTTATTTATATATAATTGTGGTATGTATCTATATCCATCCATCTCCCAGATAGATATAGGGTCATCTCCATCTCCATTTATATAGAGACAAGAGATGGGAGATGGCCCCTACCCTATATATATCTTATCTAGGAGATGGGTGAGATGATATATATATATATATATATATATATATATATATATATATTATATTCTATTATATTTTATAATGGATATAGTGGCATGATTTATATTAACTATGTCTATAGGGATTATATAGTTTCATTGGCACCCCACCCTCCCATCTCATATATAGCCATATAGAGTTGAGTTTAATAGGGCCATATAGAATTTAATGGGAATTTACCTATATAGATATGTAATCCATATCTATCTATAAGGGATTAGATCCTATTGATCATAGGATATATAGAGTTCATACTAGAGTTTAGAGTTTCATCATCATGAGGGATCTATAGTTTCTAGTTTAGTTAGCATATATAGAATAGATAGGACTCACATGATGACCTCAAATATCCAACCCTATAGATAGATAGGCCTCCATACATAAATATGGTCAGTTCCCTCTATATATAGACTCTATAAACCTATCTATACTTATGCCTTGAACTTCAATTTATTTATCCTAACCCCTTATCTTATCTATATATGGACATACATTTACCCAGAGTAGATCTTTAAGCATACCTATAGAGCACCCCTAGATATATAGGTTAGGCCATTAAGAGAGGAGGGAGAAGAGGCAAAGGGGAGAAACTAAATATGGAGGGAACTACCCAAAGGTAAGGTCATTTATAGAGTCATTGGGCCCATCAACACCTCCCCTCCACTATCTATATGGGATATAGATGGACCCACCCTACCCCAAATAGATATATAGGCTATATAGCTACCTGGCTATCTATACCCCACTCGTACCCCATAGTCTATATTTTAATTAGGACAACCCCATATTATAGATCTAATATGATATGATATATCTAGATATAAAGAGGGGAGAGGAGGATAATTTAGATTAGCTAGGCCCTGACGGTCTACCCCTAATTTATAAATATTTTAGTGGGAGGAGGTTACTTTAGATTAGTTAGGTCTTGATGGTTTCTATAGGTAATTTGATCTCAAATTTTTTGATGCCCCACATCCATATCCATCTAGATATGGTCCCTTTATTGATCTCTTTTTTTTCCCTTTCCTTTTCCTCCACCTCAATCTTGATGGGCTAAGTTGAGTTGGTCTAGCTATCCATCTATTGTAGATGCCATATATCATATGTTTGTATATCTATCTCCTAGTCAATTTTTGTCTATATATCTATCTTAGAGAGGAGTGACATATATAAATATCTACATTTACCCTCTCTATATAACATCCACATCCACATCAACATAAAAATCAAAATTTATATGGGGTGGGGGGTTTAGAAAATATATATTGTACCTTCTACCAATTAGACTAGACTAGACTAGACTAGGATAGATTAGATTATTAGGTACTATGAATGACCAATAAGATCCCAATCCCCATGAGGATTTGAACCTTGTTTGAAAACCACTAGGGGCCCTATATCTATATTTATCTCTATTACCATATAGAAATATAGAGGGCCTATCTATTTATCTAGCCCATATAGATATATAGGCATGTATACTAATTAAAGAACCACATCCCCACCCATATAGATAAGATAAGATTCTATCATAATTTCTATTCTTAAGATTCTATCCCCTAGATAGATATAGGGGGATATACTCAAGATAATCCAAATAGACCCTATCCTATATAGAAAGGGGGGGGATAAGCTCAAGATAAGAGTCTATAATATTTTCTATGATCAAGATAATATATTCTACACTCAAGATAAGATAAGATATATATATATATTAAGGGGGGAGGGCCAACTCTATATTGGCCCCCTCTCACTCTTCCCTCCCCCCTCCCTCCTATATATAAACTAAACTAAACTCTATGTAACTCCATATAGAGAGAGAGGGCCCAAATATCTAGTTCATTTGGCATTCTATATAAACTAAACTAAACTCTATCTAATTACATAGGAGAGAGAGGAGAGAGAGAGAGAGAGAGAGAGAGGAGAGAGAGAGAGAGAGGGAGAGAGGGAGAGAGAGAGAGAGAGAGAGAGAGAGAGAGAGAGAGAGGAGAGTGAGAGAGAGAGAGAGAGAGAGAGAGAGAGAGAGGAGAGAGAGAGGAGAGAGAGAGGAGAGAGAGAGAGGAGAGAGAGAGAGAGAGAGAGAGAGAGAGAGAGAGAGAAAGAGAGAGAGAGATTGGGGCCCTCTAACTCTATATAAATCTAATTTATAATCTATATAGATATCCCCCCAACCATATAAAATTGAGTTAGTTTCCTATATATAGAGAGAGGCTCCCCCATATATAGAGAGAGGGGTGTTGATCATTTTCATTGATTATTGAGTTTTGGCATTGATGTTTCCATTGATGTCAGAGTTTTTTGTGAAGGTACATGGTCATGTAAGCTTTTGAGGTATGTGTATGATGAGTTCTTATGATATCATAGTGAGTGTTGTTGCTATGAGAGAGAGTGTAATCATGGTGGAATTAGGTTGATGTCAAGTAGTTGTTTGAATATTGGGTGTATAGGTAAGAGCAAGGTTAGTTTAATTGGCAGTGAGTTATGTCAAGGCACATAAGAGTGTTGTATTGATTAGAATTGTCATAAGATGGTGTGAGGTAGGGAAGGCATAGCTCAAGGTTTCAAAGTTTTTTTAGGATCCACCTGAGGCTTGAGTCTATTCATGAAATGGAATAAGTATGATAAAAGTGATATGAGTGTGTTATGAGTGTTTCTTATGCCAACTTGAGTGATGTATTCAATGTGAGATTGTTGAGCATTGTCTTATTTTTTGATTAGTGATCAATATTGATAACAAGGATAACATTGTGAAGATTCATCTTACATAAGGTTTATGTAAAAGGTGAAAAGATATAGTTAGTAGAGTATAGTTGGTAGTGACTAGGTACATGGAAGAGGTGTCATGAGTAAGGTCATTCATGAAAGAAAGAGTGTTTTCTACCAATGTGAAAATGTGAAAATGTGATAAAGTACATATTGATAGTATTTTACATAATTACGTCATTTTTTAAAGAGAGAATTTAAAGACAACTAATGTCTCAGATCATTGGTATAGGTCAAGCATGGATGGTACAATGCATAGGAATAATAGTCATGTCATGAAGAGGCATGTATGTGGTGATCATGAAGATGTATGTTCAAAATGTGTAGAGGCATCAAGGAGAGTTTCAAGGTGAGCTTATAGGGGTAAGACCTTTAGTCCAAGTTTTTAACTAGATAAGTCTTAGACCTTGCTTAGCCTAATGAGGTATCATGATCTATTTTCAAGCCATGTGAAGGATGTATGTAAGTGTTTAAGAATTATGTAGGTTTTATTCATGATATTGAGGTGTTGAGATCATGTAAATAGAAATTAAGGTCAATTTTAAGGCCTAATTTGGTTTGCAAGTCAAGATCTAGAGAGCAAAGAGAGAGAAAGTGGACTAATGAAGGGTCCATGATCAGATTTCAATGTTTTTTTAGCTCATTTATGAATTTATATAAGTGATATATGTTTTTTTTTTTAATTTTATTAATGTAGTTTGAGGTTATATCTTGAATTATAAGGCATGAAAAGTTGTTTGGAGGTCTCTCAAGTGCTCAAAATGAAGGGTTATCGACCCAAAAAAGGATTTTATTATGATAATTAGCTCATCAAACATTTTCATGGTAACCTAGTAATTTAATGTTATATGGGTAAGGGTCCTATATAAACATTTCAAGTATTATTTTTTGTATTGAGGGGATATGCTTTAGGAACTATTGTTAACATTGTAGACAGGTTTAAACCTCTTAGAACCTTAATCAGGACCTAATGTTGAAGATATTGATAAAATATGACTAGAATGGATTGATATTCCTAGGTAAGATATTTTTATATTGTATTATAATCTCCCAAATACTTCTAGGTGTTATTTATTAGAGAGAGGAGAGATAAAATGTGAAGATACATGCTTATTTCTAAAGAAGTTATTGTAGATGTCAAAAGTTTGTATTGGACATAATAATCAAATGTATGGATGAAGAAGGTAGAGAATCATATTTCATGTCAATGAAAGTTTTTGGATAGGTTATTTTCCTTAAATTTTTATAAATTTTTGATTGAAATTAGGCAAGTCGCTAACATGCCTAATAGAGCAAATTTTGTAAAACCTAGGTAGTGATAAGAAATTGGTTCTAAGTGTCTTTTTAAGGTAGATTAATGGACTATGGTACATGAATTTTTAGTTAATGAATTATAATTCATGTCCATGTATTGGAGGATTTTTAAATCTAGTGTAAGTGGTTAAAATGATGAATCCAAAATGGCTTGTCCATCTCAATGAGGTTTGTGTGTAGTGAGGTCAACAAATTTGCATGTAAGACCAATAGTTACCACTAGACCATGGGATATTTATATTTTAATATGGTATATATATGTTATAATATATTTTTAATGTATTTTAAATTACTTATACATGTTTTTATAAAGTTAATATTTCATGAATATGTTTTTGATAATCTTGGCAGTTTTGAGTAAGCAAAGTTGTAGTCATGAAAAGTTTTGATTTTGAGTGTAATTTAATGAGAGAGTGATGAAATTTATTCCATGGTGTTGTTTTGTGTGAATTTAAATTATTTTTAATTATTTTAAAAATCTTTAAAGTCAGTTTAAGAGGTTGAAAATTTGAAAGGCAAAATGGCTTGTCTAGTTCAAACAAGATTATGTGACATAAGGTCAGAAGATTGATTTTGCAAGACCAATAATTTTATATTATATATTATGGTTTTTTTGTGATTTAGGTTTTTATTTATATGTTATATAATATAGTTAAATGTATTTATAATAATTTAAAGTGTCCTTTTAGGTATTAAATGTCAAGTAGTTTCATGACTAGTTTTTTACAATTTTGGTTGTTGTGAGTGAGCATATTAAAGAGATGAGTTTAAAGCCTTTTTAACATTATTTGAAGTTTTTAAATAATATGGTGATGAACATAAGGTTATGTATATTATTTATAATTTATTTATTATCATGTTTTATCTTGATAAATATTGTGTTATCTTTAGTTATTTAATATACTATTTTCTATGTGTTCAAAGGCATAATGTGAATAATGCTAATGAAGTGTTTCAAGTGGTGCTTGGACCTAAAAGGTGTCATGTTAATATAAGTATGTTGTATAAGGAATATTTTATTGTTTTATGATAATTTTTTTTCTATTTATAGAGGTTTAGGAGTGTTCCAATGGGTCATAAGGTAATGTATCCTAAAGTAGGCCTAATGGAATTAGGTGTCCATGAGACCCTAAAAGTGAAATGAGGAAAAATTAATTCAAGTCAGACCAAAGGGACTAAAATATAATTTTATTAATGTAAAAATGATGTAATAATACCTATTATATATCTAGACTAATAGGTTAAGGGTGTGGCTGACTAAGTGGCATATGAAAAAGGAATGGTATATATTACAAGGAAATTTTAGATTTATATGAGCAAGCAAAGAGGGAAGTGATTTAAATAGAAGATTGAAGAGTATAATTAAGTATTTTCAATAATTATATAGGTTTAGAGAAACTATAATAAATATTTAATAGGAGTTTTTGTGTATGAAAATCAAGGTCATATGACATAATCAGTCTTGAAGAGACTTAGTTGAGTAAAGAAGCCTAGAAGGCATCTAGAGATGGTTTAAGAGTGTAAAGAGATAAAGAAGGTGATCATAATATATTGTGTGAGAAATAAGTTGTTATAAAGGTGATCAAAATTAATCAGGTGGGTTTAGTTAACTGCTGAGTCATCTAGGCAGTTTTTTTCCTCCTTACAAGTAAGTGTTTGCTAAAGCCTAGCCAAGTGGGTATTTAGATAGCTGGGGTTAGTGCTCCATGTGGAGTTGTTGATTCACTAATTTTTTGTTGTATTATAATAATTTATTCAATTTTTATATATTAGTTTTTTTCTTTCCTTGAGGTTTTTTGACATATGTGATGTGTTCTTGTATTTCATGTTCATATGTATGGTTGTTTGTGATTTTATTGATCTATATGTTTGTATGAATGGATCATGAATTTTAAGTGGAATTGAATGAATGTTTTGAATATTGATTCACCCTCCCATCCTCTAATTTATTTTTATTCCAACAATTTTTATCATATCTTGGTCTTATGGAGTAGGCCTAACATTTCGAAGGTTATCCTAAGAATCACAAGTATGGATTTTGATGATGATAGTGTTTATCATGATAAAAATGATATATTTTTAGTTTAAAAAGATAAGTATATGAGACGTTTAATAAATTATTTGAGGTAGGTAATAATAGTTTTCATAATGATGATAATGACTATGTTGATCAATTTTGAAGTGGAGTTATATTAATGGATAAACAAGCAAGTTGTTCTAAGGAAGAAGATAATATGTATGGTGAAGAAGTCTAATATGATAGTAAATAAGGAGAAGATGAAGTATATCTTGAAGCTAAGTTCATAAGTGCACTAGATGAGTTGAATCACCAAAAGAAGAGGAAGCATGAGTTGAGATATGTGGTCAAAGATCTTAAGGAACAAATATGTACCTTCAAGAGTGACATGGTTAAAGAAGCATTAAAGAATGAGAATACCATCAAGGATCTCATGGATTAGTTATAAGGTATCAATACAAAGTTCAAATCAAAATAAGTTGAGTATGATTAGTTAAAGATAGATCTAGTTTCCTTGAAGGTTGAGCATGACCAACTCATATACAAGGTGAGAAAGGTTTAGAAAGAGCATGAGAAGTTAGAATAAGTCAAGAATACCAAATTTAAAGTTAACATGAAGATACCAATCAGGAAGCCTAATGTTATAAGGTATTTTAATATTTCTATGGTTATTTTTTTCTTATCATATCTTTGTTCATAGAGCAAGTGATTGTAGAATAGGCTCAAGGTATGAGTTATCATGGGACCATGGGAGAAGGAGTGATCAATGAATAAGTAAGTATAGTAATTTTTTTTGTTTTAAATGTGTCTTAATATTGGTCATATTACAAGGGACTACAATATGATGCATTTGAGGAAGATCAGTCAAGATAGGAATTTATCTAGTTATGCCACTAAGAAGTGGATCAAGAAGTTACATCCTATGGAGAAGTTGGAGAAAGAACAAAAGACTGAATGAGACAAGATCAAATTCATCTCATTGAAGTAGAGTGTTAAAGGAATAGTGAGGGGTTGAAACTCCTAATGTGCAAGATCAGGATAAAACCAAGGTATGGAAGACAAAGGTAGTCAAAGTGAGTTATGATTAGTCCATAACTGAAGGTGGACTATTTGCTAAGGTAGAGAAATGATCATAAGTGAAGGAATGTTAATAACACTTGTTATTTATATATATTAACAAGGAAATCAAACAAAAGAAGAAGAAGGATAACAAGGTGGATGAGTCAAATTTCTTCAATTAAGCCTAAGTGGATTATAAAAGGAGACTATCCGTCCTCATGATTTCTAGATGGCTGAGAAGAGTAGATTGGAAATCTAGGAATATCCTAAGTTCATGGTGTTTTATTACCCTATGAACAGGGGTGGATCCATTAGGATTTCATGGATAGATTATTATATCAATAAAATCATGAGGTTTAAAGTGTAGTAGGTGGCATGATGAGAGATTTAATTTTTACATCAGGTATCTGAGGTCAAAGTGTAGTCAATTGGCATATGAGAGGTAAGCTTTTAGTATCTATTTGTGTGAATAGTTGTACTTGATGTATGTTAAAAAGGGGGGTATTGGTGTCAAGATGTGTAAAGGATATGAGGTTGGTTTAATAGTCTTATTGACTCATGTGTTGAGCTATGAAGATAAAGGGGGAAGCTCCTAATTCTATAATTGATGTCAAGAGTGTGGTAGCCTACTGTGTGATCAAAAGTTTGATCTTATTCAATCATGTCAAGGAAGGTAAGGTGATCTTGTGTTCCTAGTTTATTTAAAGGAGATATGCATGGTATAAAGGATATCTTGGTAGATATAAGCTCTTTGTCAAGATATTGGTTTCCATGGGTGGTTTCCATAGTTTTTGAATAGTGTGTGCCATCTAGTGTCTTTGAGAGGTAGTATAGCTTTAAAGGGAGGAAAATGTGATTCTAGTAGTTACAGGTGAAAATTTGTCATTAATTTCAAATGGGGAGAAAGATTAGTAAGGAAAATAAAAATCAAGAGCCATATTTGGGATATGGCTGTCATAAAGAATGGTTTCCATAGTTTTCTAAGTGTGTTTGTCATCAATGAAAAAGTGGAAGATATTGAGCATTATAATTGATTGTTGAGTTTTGGCATTGATGTCAAAGGTTATTGTGAAGGTTACATGGTCAAGTAAGTTTTTGGGTATGTGTATGATGAGTTATTATAATATCATAATGAGTGTTTTTTTTATGAGAGAGAGTGTAATCATGGTGAAAGGGGTTGATGCCAAGTAGTTGTTTTGAGACTGGTATCTAAGTGAGAGCAAGGTCAGTTTATTTAGTAGTGATTTATGTCAAGGAACATAAGAGTGTTGCACTGATGAGAATTGTCATAAGTGGTGTGAGTATGGAAGTCACTGGTCAAGGTGTCAAAGGTGTTCAAGCGCATTAGAGGATTGAGTCTAGTCATGGCATGGCAAAAGTATGAGAGCAATTATATAAGTGTGTTATGAGTGATCTTGTGTCAGCTTGAGTGATATAGTCAAGGTGAGATTATTTAAAATTGTATTATTTATTGATTAGTGATAAAGATTAATATTAAGGAGCATATATACATAAGGTGCATGTCAAAAATGAATAGAGATATTTGTCAAAATACAATTGGTTGTGACTAGGTGCATGGAAGAGTTGTCATAAGAGACGTCATTTAAGAAAGAAAGAAAGAGTGTTGTTGGCAGTGTGAAATGTGACAAGGTGATCAAATAAATATTGATAGTATGTGACATAATTGGGTCATTTTTTAAATAGAGAATTTGAATACAAAAAATGTCTCAAATCATTGGTAAAGGTCAAACATGGAAGGTATAGTGCATAACAAGTATAGTCATGTCTTGAAGAGGCATGTGCATGGTGAGCATGAAGATGTATGTGCATAAGTATGTTATAGGTATGAATTTTTTTGAGGAGAATCTAAGGAATTTGATAAAATGTGTAGAGGCATCAAGGAGAGTTTGAAGGGTGAGCCTATAGGCGTAAGACCTTCAGTCCAAGTTTGTAACTAGATAAGTCCTAGACCCTGCCTAGCCTAATGAGATATAATGATCTGTTATCAAGGCATGTGAAGGATGTATGGTAGTGTTTAAGAATGGAGATAATTTTTATGGAATGATAGTAAGGTTTTGAGAGAATTAAAAGAGGCACAAAGGTCAATTTTAAGGCTTAATTTGGTTTGTAGGTCAAGGTCTAGAGATAAAAGAGAGAGAGAGAGAGAGAGAGGGAGAGAGAGAGAGAGAGAGAGAGAGAGAAGAGAGAGAGAGAGAGAGAGAGAGAGAGAGGAGAGAGAGAGAGAGAGGAGAGAGAGAGAGAGAGAGATGAGAGAGAGAGAGAGAGAGGGGAGAGGAGAGGAGAGAGAGAGAGAGAGAGGGAGAGGAATAATGAATGGTCATGATTATATTTTAAGGTTTCTAAGATCATTTTATGAATTTTTAGAGTTGATATATGTTTTTTCAATTTTTTTCATGAAGTTTGAGGTTCTATTTTGAAGGACAAGGCATGAAAAGTTGTTTTGGAGGTCTCTTGAGTGCTCAAAATGAAGGGTTCTCAACTTGAGAAGGATTTTATTGGAGTCCATTAGCTCATTAAAACCTTTTTCATGGGAACATAATAATTTCATGGTATATGGGTAAGGTTGATATCTCTAAATTACATGTATTAGTTTTTATATTGAGGGGATATGCTTTGTGAATGATTGTTAACACTGTAGATAATTTAAACCGTCATTAAAACCCTAATAAAGACTTGATGTTAAAGATAGTTGATCAAAAGTGACTAGAATTGATTTTTATATGCTTATATAATATATTTTA